>JAFEMH010006212.1:0-131704 GCA_022495995.1 Adenophora triphylla var. japonica | reverse complement strand
AAAATCGGGCATCCCGGTGAACTGCGCAGGTCAGCGCCCTCTCATCATCGGAGTCTTGAGCCCCCTCACAGGAGCACTGCCAGCTCAGAAATAATCTGAAGGGATCAAATCCGAGCGAAAGGGTCGAAGAAAGAAGGCTCACGAGGGAATCCCCTCACCGTCCGAGACGGCATGCGGAGGGCATGAAGCTGATAAAGGGCTGCTCCCTCGGAAGGCCTGCGGACTCCGAAGACGTCCGGCATCCATGCTATGCCGCCCTCTCGAAGGTCCCTCCTGCTGCGGCTCGGCTCGGCCCTCGGTGGAGGAACATCCACTGAATGCCTCGAAGGCATCGGCTCATCGGCAGGCATACGACGCGAAGACCGGCGGGACATCTTCGACGCCAGCTCTTCTTAGCAAGGATCTCATCGCCACATAAACGGCGAGTCGGCGCATCATAGGCTCTCCCGGGACTGCACAAGCAAGCGGCCAAAGAAACGCTCATCAATGCGGTATACTCAACAACAAAAAGAGAAAAATACGAGAAAGATGCCAAGATGGAAAAGAGTCGGCACGCTCACCGATCTGTCGGGGTCCGCTCTGTGGCGGCGGGAGCTGCTCCGGGCAGGTACAGACACCCTCCTCCAGCGATCCGTCCCCACGGACATAAGTGAAATCCGGCCCCGGCATAGGAACCTGCTGGGAGCTGCGGGCCGGCCTCTCTCTCCGCGCCCGATTGCACAGGGCGTCCTCAACTTCCTCCTAACGAAGGTCTCGTACTCCTCACCAAACAAAATAAACTCCTCGGCACCCGCGCCGCCAAGGTACCTCTCAAAATCCAGCACATCCATATCCACGGAGTCAAACATCCCGAGCGGAGTCCCTCGGAGCAACGGGAAGCACCGGGCCATCTTGCCCGGAAGACTCGCTCCCGGATACATGGCGTCGCAAGTCCAAGCCCCGCGGCATCTTCGCTGCGCCGTCACCTCGGGAGCTCCCTCAAACTCATCACCCTCATACAGAGCCCAGTGGGAACAAGACGAAACCCTCACGGCTATCTCGCTCCAAACGCTCCTGCACCTCCCATAGGCAATGGTGAGCTTACCCCTGCTGGTCCTCCTCCTCTGGCCGTACGAGCCCGGCCGAGCATAGCGGGATACGCGGCAACGTGCCCCAGGATCTCTATCCCATGGGAAGCTATTTGAAAGACCTCATAAAACCACACTGCGACAAAAGCGAGAGAAGAGCTCGGCAAAAAAAAAAAAAAAAATGGAGAAACGACAAGTTGCTAAATCAAAAACGACAATAAACTCGTTACCTCGAGCAAAATCAAAGCGGGCCAACGAATTGGCCACCCCGGCTAAAGCCGGTCCAGAGAAAAGTAGAGCTCGGCCAAGCACTGCCTCGCCCCAAGCAATGTCGCGAGACCACTATCCGAGATCGGTCGAAGCTCTCCAAGCGAGGCAAAGGGAGGCTGCGGTCGCGTGGTTCGAGAACAAAGTCTCGGACGGTGCATACCACAAGAAGGAGCGCGCCAAGCTGCTCGTGTCACCTGGCCGGTACCCGGATGTAGGCCCCAATGCGGCCGTGATCCTCATCTCTACGTCGGTACGGCGTCCCAGGCCCCTGCGAGGACGAGGCTCGAAGCCCGGCGGCTCGGTCGGCCACATCATCCGAGATCATATCTCTCCACCTCACAGGCTCCCCTTTGAAGGAGAGCCCGGTATAGCGGCAAAATCGGTGGGCGTCACTTTGTCACCTCGCCCGGCTCGGGTGGAAGGTGTGGGTGGTATCCCACCGGTACTCGAGAAAGGCCCGGGAAGACACTCTTGTTCTTCCTCGTGTCGGACACTCCAGCCCGGGTTCTCAACGAACACACCTAGGCCAGAAGCATAAACCAACCTCAGGGGACTCGGCCTACCGCCCACGGAAATATCGAGGCATCCGCTGCCATAGCTCCACAACTTGCCTCGAGCGATCCCAGTCTTCATCCTCTTGGCCTTCCCGGCCGTAAGCCCGGCATCCCTGCAGGGGTAAACACGGCAAAGGTACGTCAATCACAGTACTTAATATAAAGGCACATATAACCCGTCACAAAACACGGCACATATTGCACATATAATTTTTCCATATAACCCGTCACAAAACACGGCACACAATGCACATAATTTTCACATATATCATGCATATAATTTCTCCCATGCGGTCCGTCACAAAACACGGCACACCGCTGTATACATCTTTCTCAAAAAAAAAAAAAAAGAAGAAAGGGGGGGATTAAACCCTACACGACACATTTTCAAAAGAAAGTCCGTCCCAAATCGCACATATTTTCCCCACAAAGTCCGTCACCCAAAAACACGGCACACACTACATAGCACATTCTCAAAAGAAAATCCGTCCCAACACGGCACACACTTTCACATATAACCCGTCACAAAACACGGCACATGTCACATTTTTGCACAAAAAATTATCACTACACGATAATTTTTCTCATAATGTACATACATAAATAGCATACGGTACAAAACACCAAAGCATGCAAATTCACTAGATAGGCACTTTATTTTCACAAATAAGAGCTAATCTACACATTTCTGCACAAAATACACATACCCACAATTTTTACATGTCCATTTTCAACAATTCATCAAGAATTTCACAAAAAAGGCATAAAATAATAACAAAAAATTCAAAAATGCGAAAAACTAAAACCTAGTTCTAGCATTCAAAAATTCGACGAGGGAATCAAAGCGGAGCAGATTTCTTACCTCCCAGCGTTCATGGAGCGACGATTATGCACCTCCGGAGTCGGATACAAAACATCCGGGTTCTTCGAAGACGGAACGAACGAGGTCCAATTCCTTTGAAGCTCCATTCGCTGCTCAACCACTTCTGGCTGCGTTGTCTACGGCTCCTTCGAGATCCCTCCGCCATTGCGAGCAAATCGAAAGGAAAAATGGAAGATTTTGGTGCAAAAATGGAGGTTTTCTCCTTCTCTCTCTCATTTGTTTCGTAATGGCGAAGAAGAAGAAGTGAAGGAGCCTCGGTTTTGCCTTTAGTCAAAATCACAGGAGCTGTAAAAATCAACTTGGTCCGTACGGACCTCTTTGCAACCCGGAGGTTGGTCCGTACGGACCTCTTTGCAAGGGGTGCCCAAATGACTTTTACGCCCTTACAAACTTTGCCTGGCTGTCCTAAGGCCTTTTCGGCCAAATCCCGAGTGCGAGAATGGTCCCTAACCCTTCAAATCAACCACCGGCCGATCGGATGTAAGCCCGAACCTCGCCCGCTAACGGCAAATCAACCACCGGCGAGTCGGATGTAAGCCAGAACCGCCAGCTTCAACGGCAAATCAACCCGGCCGTCAAACGTAAGACCGATTCTCGCCCACTCCAACGGCAATTCAACCAAGCGGCAATTCGAAGGAGCTGACACCTCCCGGCCACGAATATCAAGGCCTGAGACGCCCCCAAGCGGCTCAACGACAACTCCAACCCGCGAAGGTCCGAATTCATCTTCCCGACGAAGAGGGCCCGTACTGGTCTCATGCATCCCGAGCAATTGCACCGGCGGTCGGATGTAAGCCCGAACTTCGCCCACCTCAACGGCAAGCAACCGGCCATCAAAGTAAGCCCGAGCTCCTCCCGACAAGTCGAAAGGGAAGTCATACAAGGCTGCATATCCCGGCCACCGACCATCATCCTCGCCCGCTCAACGGCAAAACAAGCACGCGAAGGAGCGACATCTCCGAGTACAAGTCCCAAGGCACGAAGCGCCTCCCAACGCCAAATGGTGAAGCAATCATCGGCCGTCATCCTTGCCTACTTCAACGGCAACTCAAGCACCGGCGGTCATCGTAAGTCCGGACCTTCTACATCAACATGCAAAAACACAAATGGCATCTACGCCTCTCGAATCATGAGCGGCCACGCCTCCCGCGCTGCGGCTAGAAGACGATTCAAAGTCCTCGGCGTGGCACCAACCGGCCATGATCGAGAAGACGATCCAAGTCCTCCATGACTATCTCGGCCCGGAAGGCCTTAAACCACCCGATTAGGAAAATCGTAAAATTTCCATCCGTCAGGGACGCCACCACGTCCTCACATTTGACCTCGGCGGTCACCACAGGACGCCACCACGTCCTTATCACCGACCTATACTGGTCACCGGACGCCACCACGTCCTTATCACCGACCTATACGGTCACCCCGGCCTTCGCCGCGTCCTTATCACCGAGCTATACGGTCGCCGGGACGCCGCACGTCCTTATCACCGACTATACGGTGCCCGGACGCTTCGCAGCGTCCTTATCACCGACCTATACGGTCACCCGGACGCCACCACGTCCTTATCACCGACCTATCTGGTCACCGGACGCCGCGCGTCCTTATCACCGACATACGGTCGCCGGACGCCGCGCGTCCATCACCCGACTATCACGGTCGCCGGACGCCACCACGTCCTTATCACCGACCTATGCGGTCACCCGGGACGCCACCACGTCCTTATCACCGACCTATACGGTCACCGGGACGCCACCACGTCCTTATCACCGACTTTATCGTCGCCGAGACGCCGCCACGTCACTTATCACGGCCTATACGGTCGCCCGGGACGCCGCCACGTCCTTATCACCAGGACCTATCACGGTCGCGGGGCCGCCGCCACGTCCTTATCACCGACCTATACGGTCACCGGGACGCCACCACGTCCTTTATCAGGCTTTATACGGTCGCCAGGACGCCGCGCGTCCGCATCACCCGACTATCACGGTCGCGCCAGGGCGCCGCGCGTCCTTATCACCGACCTATCACGGTCACCCAGGGACGCCGCGCGTCCTTATCACCCGACCTATCGGTCACCGGGGCGCCGCACGTCCCTTATCACCGACCTATCTGATGCAGGGCGCCGCGCGTCCTTATCGCCGACTTTATACGGTGCGGGCGCCGCACGTCATCGCATCACCGACCTATACGGTCGCAGGCGCCGCGGCGTCCTTACCATCCGACCTACGGTCGCACCCGGGGCGCCACCACGTCCTTATCAGCGACCTATACGGTCACCAGACGCCGCCACGTCCTTACCATCGACCTATACGGTCGCCGGACGCCACGCGTCCTTACCATCGTCCTATACGGTCGCCCGGGGCGCCGCCACGTCCTATCAGAGCATGGTCACCAGGAGACGCCACCACGTCCTTATCATCGACTATACGGTCGCCGGGACGCCACGCGTCCTTACCACCGACCTATACGGTCACCGGACGCCGCCACGTCCTTATCACACCTATACGGTCGCGGGGACGCCGCGTCCTTATCACCGACCTTTATCTGGTCGCCCGGACGCCTCCACGTCCTTATCGCCAGCGACCTCGGCGGTCACGCTGACAACTCCAGGGCACCACCACGCCCGCATTCACAAAACACTCACCCGCGCCGAACTACGACCGGGCTTGATTCCCGCCGGGGATACGTAGGAATCCTATCGCGGGGTCCGGCTATTGACCTAAACGGTCGCGAAAAGGACGCCACCACGTCCTCACTTTGACCCTCACGGTCAGCTTCCTCTCCCGGCCACGCGATCCAGATTAGGACCCTTATCTTATCGGCGACCCCACTTCTTTCATAAGTGACGTCGTCGAGGGGCTTACTGTAAGTACCCCAATCTGGATCACTCCCTTTCAAACACACGGAAACACCGCGAGACTCATCCACGCGAGTCTCGAAGACCTCTCTCACTCAAAACCCTCTCAAAACCCTCTCAAACCCCCAACCAAACCAAGGGAGGAGCCTTCTGCAGGATAAAGGGACAAAAGGACCTTTCGGGAATTTTCGGGGAAGCTGGAAAAGCAATATAGGTCCGTACGGACCTCTTTGTTTCCATAATTCTGAATCCCCTTAAAGTCCACAATATTCCCTCAAATCCGGGAGAAATGATGGTTTCCATGCAGACTTGGTCCGTACGGACCTCTTTGCATGCAAGATGGTCCGTACGGACCTCTTTGCAAGGGGACACCATCATTTCCAGAATATTCACCATCATTGCATATTCCCTCAAATCGAGGAAAACCAAAATCTGGATAACCAAGGAGGTCCGTACGGACCTCTTTGCACCAAATACGAGACTATAAATAGAGGGCTCCCCCTCCTCATTTTACACACCTCCCACTTCTCTCTTCCTCCCTAAGCCTTCGGCTCCCCTTCTAAGACCTTTCGAGGCATTCCCGGCCCCTTCGGATCATTAGAGGCCTTCCGAGCCCCTAGAGGTGCTCGAAGCCTCTCCGGCGCTCCCGAGACGGCTCCGCGCTGCCCGAGGCACTCTCGAGGTACTCTGAGGCCCCTCGTGGTACTCAGAGGCCTTGCACTGGTCTTTCCCGGTGTCCCGGCTCTTTCCGAGTCAAGCCGACGATCCCAAACCACGCCGAAACTGCCAGAGTAACTCACGCCACCACAACGCACGCCGAAACTCTGCCCAGAGTGACTCCACGCCACCACAACGCACGCCGAACCTGCGCCCGAGTGATCCCGACGATCCCCACGCACGCCGAACCTGCCCGAACGCGGCCTACGGTTTCAACTCACGCCGAAAGCTTGTCCGCGGACAACCGGCATCCCAGCAATCCAGGAGCAGCTACTCACCTCAAACACTATTCCCCTGCGGAAGGCAGGACACGAACCAACATTGGTAAGGCTTCCTTCCTCTACTATTTCAATACATTTCAATACAATGTAGACATCCGATCTGACATGCATTTTTAAAAGCACACACACACACACCTGACTTTTTAAAGGATATTAGGGGTAACAGAAAGACTCGTTTTACGAGGCTACTCGGGTGAGCTCTAATATTCTAATATTCTCTTCCCGAGGAGTCATCTGACCTCCGAACTCAAAATCTCATCACACAAAAACAGTTTAAAATTTATCTTTAAACTGATGCCCTTTTTCAATGTTTTGGGCTTAATAAAAACGGCGTGGCGACTCTACAAAATGCGAAAGCAAAACGGCGAGACACCTCCAACGCGAAAGAATGCCAGATGCCGGGGCCGCGAGGCCTTCTCGGATCCGGGTAATTTCAGCCGGTCATTCTTATCCCATACAATTTGCCTCCCTGGAAATGCATGAAGCAGTCATTTTTTATAATGTCACTACTCATTCCAGGACCTAAGGCGCCTGGAAAAGACTTTGATGTTTATTTGCGACCGTTGATTGATGAGCTGAAAGAGTTATGGTATGATGGTGCGGAAACTTGGGATGCATCTATGAGACAGAGCTTCAAGATCCATGCTATGGTTCTGTGGACCATAAATGACTTTCCAGCATATGCTTATCTTTCTGGTTGGAGTACGAAAGGGTATAAAGCTTGTCCTACTTGTAACGAGGAAACAGATTCACAAAAACTACGAAGTAAGATTTGTTACATGGGACACCGAAAATATCTAGATCATAATCACCATTGGAGGAAAAAAAGTAGGATATTTAATGGAAAGGTTGAAAAAGGTGTGAAGCCTCGAGAGTTGTCAGGCGATGACGTGTTAGAGCAACTCGCTAATGTTCCATATATACCTCCAGGAAAGCACCCAAACAACAAGAAAAGAAAGCGTAGTGATGCGGAGCTTAATTGGTCAAAGAAGAGCATCTTTTTTGAGTTACCTTACTGGCATAAACTGAAAATACGACATAATCTTGATATCATGCACATAGAGAAAAATATTTGTGATAATCTTTTAGGCACACTTCTTGACATTGATGGGAAAACAAAGGATACATACAAGGCTAGGCAAGATTTGGCTGATATGAAAATAAGGAGAGAATTACACTTAATGCGTAGTGGCGATGAGGAGTCGTATTTGATTCCCCCTGCGAGTTACACACTATCAAAACAAGAGAGAAAGGAATTTTGCGAATTTTTAAAATCTGTTAAGTTTCCAGATGGATATGCGTCAAATATATCAAGGTGTGTGAACGTTGATGAAGCCAAAGTTTCCGGAATGAAAAGCCATGACTGCCATGTTATGTTACAACGGCTACTTCCCATAGGCATGCGTGGATTCTTGAAGTAGTGTGGTTCATAATGCATTGGTGGAGTTGGGAGAGTTCTTTAAATCCTTGTGTTGTAAGACGTTGGAGGTGAAAGAGCTTGAGAGAATGGAAAAGGATATTGTGGTTATCTTATGCAAGTTAGAACAAATTTTTCCACCTGCATTCTTTGATATTATGGTTCATTTAGCTATCCACTTACCACGGGAGGCCATACTTGGTGGGCCAGTTTTTTTTCGATGGATGTATCCGATTGAAAGGAACCTTGGCACAACTAAGCAGTATGTAACAAATAAAGCTCGTCCTGAAGGTTCAATTGCCGAGGGATATATAGCAAATGAATGCCTAACTTTTTGTTCGATGTATCTTCATGGCATTGAAACTAAGTTTGATAGAGAGGAACGCAATTATGATGGAGGAAATTCGGAGAAACAAGATGAACAATCTCCATTTTGTCAAAATGTTCGTCCGTTTGGCGCTTCAAATTTTGATTTTATTGATCCAGTGGAGCTTCAGAAGATGCATTGGTACATGTTAGACAACTGTAATGATGTGCATAAATTTATGAAGTAAGATTTTGAAAAATATTTAAATTTTCTTTACATAATCAACTTAAAAATTATATTTACACACCTACCACATATTTTGTTATTTAGTGAACACAAGAGAGAGCTGGAAGCTGTGAGTTCTTTGGATTTACAAAGAAGACATCGAGATGAGTTCCCTGGTTGGTTTAAAAGACGTGTAAGTTTAGAATTTTATATTCTCATTTATATAGTGTTTAAAATGGTAAAACATGTTCTAACTGTATATCAAATTGATCTCTTAGATGATGAATTCTTATACGAAGAAACTTGAAGAAGCTACAGAGGAGTTATACATTCTCGCATGTGGGCCTATTGAGCGTGGAAGTACTTACAAGTCTTGCATAGTCAATAGTGTACGGTTCCACATAAAGGAGCGTGATAATCGCCGTCTAAGTCAAAATAGTGGAGTAATGGTGCAAGGTGACCATGAGGGGAATTTAATTGACTTTTATGGTGTCTTGATTGATGTGATTGAATTAGTCTACATCAAAGGAAAGCGTCTTGTTTTTTTCAAGTGTGAATGGTTTAATACCAACTCTAAATCGAATACGGACCGATGCTTATTTCACGAGTGTTAATGTTAGTGGAAGGTGGTACAAGGATGACCCATACGTACTAGCTAGTCAAGTACAACAAGTTTTCTATCTCAATGACACAAAGTTGGGGAAAAATTGGCAAGTTGTACAAAAGTTTCAACATAGACACTTGTGGAATATTCCTGAAAATGAAGTTTTGAATATTGATCCATTACCATCCTCCATGGACGTTTATCAAGAAAATGACTCAAGGCAGATAAGAAGAATTGTTCAAGTTGGTGAAGATGTTGAGTCTACAAGATTGTGTAGGGCTGATATAGAACCATTGGTCGTCGATCGTGCAATAGTGCAAGATAAAGAGGGAGATGAAATAGGAGACGAAACAGGAGATGAAGAGGATGATACTCTTGCTAATTATCGTAGTGAAAATGAAAAAGAGGATCAACATACTTCTGATGATAGTGACATAGATTAATTTAGTTAATATTTGAGTTTTCTAATTTAAAGATTTTATAATGTAAATCATTTTAAACATTCAAATTGCTTCATTTTTCTTTAATTTTATGGTTTAAATTTAAGGCTCAACGTATTTTTATGGATTGGTGACTTTTTGGTCGACATTGTCTTTCTGTCCAAAGCTTGGCTTTAAAACACTTGGTGACTTTTTCTTGGCTACAACTTCTTTTGACATTTCTTACATTAATAGCTTCTTCATTAGTTTTCAGGATCAGTTCCTCCTTAATATGTTGCTTTTTTTAGTTATTGACTATACTATCTTGGAATTATTTCAGAATGGCTCCAGGAAAATTTGCTCAAGTACCAACCTCAATGGCAAAACTTCATGAGGTAATTCAAAAAAAAAATGTTGGTTCCCCTATATCAAGTGCGGATGGCGGCCCAAGAAAAATGAGCCTCAAATTCATGGTAAGTACAAAATCCTTTGGTTTATATATTTGTTGAGTTCATCAACAACTTTTATTATTGCCATTACTTTGGTTATTTCCTTCTTTGTTGTATAGGGCCTACTTTTTTTGCCAGGGGAGTGGTTGAACCAAAAATCAGCAGTATTTAAAGGCTGATCACATTTTAATACTACTAGTAATGATTGTGCATTGATAAAGAAGAAAAATTCTCTTCCAAATACCTAACAACAGCTACTCCTGGCACCGGTGTTTCAAATACTAGCTAGAGACTGCTGGTTAGAGGGTCTGTGATTGCTCAGGACAATCCATGTGATCATTTTTATGTTCCTCCTCCGCCTCCTGGTTATAGAACACGACCTGGACCTCGTTGTAAGTGCATTTGTGCAAGAGCTTGTGCTTGAGTGTTTGTTTTGTTGTTAAGATTCTTTGTTCTTTCTAGTTGCAGGAGCATGAATTTCATTCACAACCCTAATCAAACAGATGGTGTGCATAAGAACAAGAACCAACAAAACACCGACAAATGAAACACAAAGAGAGAAAAAACCTGAAAATTTCTTGAATAAAAGAGCCTCTGATGGGTTGGTGTCTATCACTATGCCAAGCTCTTCTAACACACTCATATGGTCTTGGCCCTGGCCTAGGCATCCTCCAATTCCAACAACTGACAAAATACAGATAAATTTACACACACCCAAACACACTAAAACTCACTAGAGATAAAATTAAACACAAAAAACACACAAAGATATGATTTTTGCCTAGTGGGTCTTCTCCAATTTTGAATTTAAGCAGGGAAATGGAAGTGACTAAGATTCAAGAAAAAGTAGGGATATAGAAAGAGAGAGAAAAGGGGGATTTTTTTTTTCTTTTATCTTTAGAGAGTCATTGTCTTTGTGTGAATCACTCAAAATAATTGCAGAGGAGGTGTAATGAGGGGGAAGGGGGGAAAAGGGTGTCCCCCACTGATCCACATGCCAGCTTCCCCAGGCCTTAAGGGTCGATTTTTCTAGGTTAAAGCCTTGACCATTCATTGTCACTGTCGGTAGAAAGCCTACCCCCAACCCCAGCCTTACACTGTACTGAAATCTATTACTGTTGATTCTTGATAAAGCAGACTAGCATGACTGTTATATTCTGACAGGCAAAAATTACGTTGTGAATGATAATCTGACAGGCAAAAATTACGCTTCCCATTGTGCATTAGACATGTGCTGTTGAGTTAATTCATTAATAAGCATGACTGTTATATTCAGTGGAAGGCCCTGAATTATGATTATAATTTGGTTGGGACCTACATCATATGAATAGACGAGTTTTGTCTGTTTTTTTTTCGATTTTGAATTTTGTTTTTTCTAGGAAGAGTTAAATAGTTTGTGCCCTACATACATGTATGTCATGTACTCAATGTTTCTATTAATTATTTCGCCTCTTATAGATTTTAATAGGACTATTTTTATATACATACATGTTGGAAGGAAACTGTTTTGTCAGTGATTAACTTCCTAATTAGCGGCATTGCTAATGTCTTCCGTAGGAGTTCTTTGGTGTCTTTGGCCAAAACATTTTTATTAACATATTTGGATATTGGAGACCAGGAAAACACATGCATTTCTTACTGCATGGCCCTAATTGCCTGGACATTTTGGTGAATTATCTGACTTCTTCTAGCTGTTTGAAGATTTGATTAGTATAATTAAGCCACTAGGATAATGGGCTCGATTAAGAAGGTATGATTCTCATGGATATCATTCTCTCAGACATGCATGAGTTCGTAGATACATATGTATGTATGTATACACTAACGATCTCCGCTTCTTGAGAGATTAAACCTGCGATCATTTGACCTTTACTAGATCCTGCAATTGTGGGAGGCTTGTGCATTAAGCCCATTCTATGTGTGTGTGTGTGTGTATTCAGGAAGAGGTGCATTTATGTTGGTAGTTGAAGGATAATGTTGCAATCCTAACTTTATTTTATTTGCTTTGTTAGCAACACGAGGAAAAACAAAAGGAAAAGGATTAGACAGGTATATGAAAGCTTATGGAAAGATTCTGTGCACATCCCCTGAATCAAAGGGAAGACCTATTAACAGGATAACTTCGCTAAGTTTTGAGTGAGCTGGGTATAATTGCACGTAATAACATTCCGGTTGGAACAACATCCTACAAGAAACTTGGTAACGACGAGAAGGCTCTTCTTTATGAGCGCATCAAGGTATAAAATCTGATTATCAAGTAGTTTTTTAGATCTTTTGTTTGATATACATATATTTTTATTTATGAAGAGCTTGATGCCATATTGTACATTGCAGGATAAGTTTAATTTGCTCGATGATGGACCACACGTGAAGAGGTGCATCGATACTATTCTTGGTAGTCGTTTCAGGGACCACATTTGTAAGCTACACAAAAAGTGGGAAAAATGATTAAAGATGGAAAATCCTATGCTGAAGCCTGCCAAAATCCTCCTGAAGGGGTAGCAGAAGATGATTGGATGATTCGTTGTGGTAGGTGGGAGAACGAAGAGTATCAGGTATATCTTTTTTGCAACTTTCTCTTTTATTTATAAGGGAGATGACCGGATGTTCCTTGCTTATAATTCTACATGCAGATTAAATGTGCCAAAAATAAAGAAAATCGAGCCAAGAATGAATTGAACCATGTGATGGGTTCTATGTCTTATGTGGTTGCCCGTAATGAAATGGTATCATTTTCTCTTATTTTGCAATCATGTCTTCATTCTTTGTATGAAACACTACTTTAATTGGAATTGGAATTGGAATTGGAATTGGAATTACAGGATAATCCTAATCGCGTGGAATTTTATGGAAAATGTTATGGCGGCCCTGAAATGAAGGATTTTAAGACAAAACTAGCTGAGCAGAATTATGTACGGTCAACATATGTTTATAATTTATTTTGTTCTTCACTATTTTAAATTTTTTATTAAGTTAATACTTAGTATTTAAAGATATTTATATTTGCAGAAAGATATGGAAAATGTCAAGGAAACGTATCCTGAAATGCCACCGGATGAAGTTGCTGATGTTGTCCTTGGAAAGAGGTCTGGACGTATACCTGGGCTTGGCTTTGGTCCTAGACCGAGAGAAGTCGGCTCGATTCGTGATGCCTCATTGGAGTCTCTTGTGATGTCACAACAAGAGGAGTTAAAATCTCAACAAGAGCGGTTAAAATCTCAAGATGACAAGATTAAACAATTAGAAGAGATGGTAGTTAAATTGGTGAATGATTCTTCAACTAACGGTCAGTATGTTCACCTCTTTATTTATGAGTCCTCTTTGGTTGTTTCATATGCTTTAGTTTAATTAGAGATCATTTTGGAGTTCACTGTATATATTTTATTATTTAGAGTTTATTGTTTGGATTTGTGGAAAAAACATATGAAGAACTATATACTCAATTTTTTCTCTTTTTGTGTATCATATAGGTGCAGGTAAATCTTAGTGTGGCTATGTTGAACGAAGTCTACGCAACAAAATATTGTAAGTTTTATATGTTATAAAGCGTGAATGTTATTGCTCATTGTGATCACCTCCATGAAATTTTAATAACTTATTATCTATTTTTTAATATTGCAGCTTATCATTATTATTCTGTACAGTCATTTGGCTAGAGCTACTACGTAATTACTTATGGAAAGAAAATTTATATAGTTGGACATTGAAATAGTGAAGATTTGAGATATTGAAGATATGTTTTTGTCACTTCAACTAGTGAAGATTTGAGATAGTGAAGAGTTTTTGTCGCTTCAACTGAGATATTAGAGACATGTATTTTTTTGCCTTCGTTATTTGGGGATGTACTGACAATTTTAATGGTAATTAATTATATTTTGATAACGTGTAGTATTTTGATTTTATATAATATTTTCACATATATATTGTTTTTTCTTGGAGCAGCAATTAGGTTAAAATCACATTTTGCAACACAATATTCCGTAGTAAAAAAGATGGCTACACTATGAAAATGTTTCGTAGTAAGACAGTAACATTCGGCGACGAAAATGTTTTGTAGTAGAAGAATGTATTTATAGCTATGAAAATGTTTCGTAGCATGACAGTAACATTCGGCGACAAAAATATTTTGTAATAGAAGAATGTATTTATAGCTATGAAAATGTTTCATAGCAAGACAGTGACATTCGGCGACGAAAATATTTTGTAGTAGAAGAATATATTTATAGCTATGAAAATGTTTCATAGCAAGGCAGTAACATTCGGCGACGAAAATATTTTGTAGTACAAGACCGGATAATTTGGGACGAATTAATTCGTCGCTAAAAGAATTCATTTGGCTACGAAAAATACCCTTTAGCGACGATTTTATATTTTGTCGCAGAAACTATTTGGCGACGAATTTTATTTTTCGTAGCTAAAAAATATACCTACGGCTACGAATATTATTTCGTCGCCAATACCCTTTAGCTACGTTGCATAGGCGACGAAATTGCGACGAAAACAGGTTCGTCGCCAATACTCTTTAGCTACGAAATCTTAACATTTTGCTACAAATTTTTTCGTAGCAAAATCTCAATTTTTTTGTAGTGCGTGTGCTCATCCTTTTTAGGTAACCTCACCCGAAAGCATATGTATGCTAAACTTACTTCGATATTACCCTTTTTGGATTCATTAGTTGGTTCCACGGCTGGAAAATGATAAGTTATATGGAAGAAAAGTTCATCCACCATGACAAAAACACAACCTCCAAGCCTACTGGTGTAGGAAAAGGGAATCCTAACCCCCATCCCCCCCCCCATAATGAGGAAATGCTGCCAATGCCTCCTCCACCCCCATGGGAATGACCCTCAAGTCACATAGTAAAGGTGAAGGTGCCCTAACTGCCCACCTAACATACGCAACGTGTGAAGGTGTCACTCACAAAGCTATGGGCAAGATAAAAGCTCATGATGCCTTACCAACCAACGACGGCCGCTTCCAAGATATATCAGCATGGAAAAAAGAGAGTTCGTATAGGGACCTCATCCCTCTACACCGATCAAGCTGCCTTGCTTAGAAGCTGGGCAATTTTTTTATAAAGGCTCTACGACACTCTCCAGGAGCTATTATGGATAGACCCCGCATTATCTCATCCTAAAGAAAGAGATCAAGTAGACCAGCTCGTTCTCGCCTTGCACATGAAAGGGCTAGCATGAACAAGCAATGCCTCCCCATGTTTGAGGAGTTGATCACTGATCTGCAGCATCAAGAACGCATTGATCTAGGCAAGGGATTCCCCCATCGTATTCCAACAATCGAGGTCTCTTCTCATCAAGATGGATCAGGAAGAAACATGAGGGGAGAGAGGGCATTAACTAATAGGTTAATCCTTTATTCACTGTGCTCGTTAGGATAGAGAGCTAGAAAGGATCCCAATATGAGGAAAGCATATGGCACAATTAGTTCATGGAGAATATATGATGCAACCAGAAGACATACTAGTAATAGGTCGACTAGAAGACTTCAAACACCATCTGCAAGCAAATCGAGGAGGAGATTGTCAACAAGAAGGCCAAGATGGCTAAAAAGAAGACCTCAAAGACATCTTGCTTGAGAACCGTGCAGAAGATCGTAGACAAGGAGGCAAGGACCCCCGATATGTTTCACTTGAAAGCTTACAAAGAAGAGTGGATTCCATGGAAGAGGCAAATAAAGAGAAGTTGGTGGAAACGATCACTCTAAGACCCTTCGGCGTTGGATGATCAAGAAGCCACCTAACCCTGGTTTCAAGGTGTCTCATTTCGAGAAGTATGCTGGTAATGAGGACTTGAGGCTAACGTGTCCTTGATATCAAAGGAGGATGACATATTGTGCAAGGCGATTGTTATCACCTTTAGTGGGCCAACACTAACATAGTGAGCATTAGCGACTGGTCGACATTGAGAAACAAGTACATGCAATATTTCTCCTCGGTGAGGGCACACAAGAAGAAAGCCACCAACCTAGATAACCTTAACTAGGGTTTCAGTGAGAACAAACTCAGCTATCTGGACATGTTCAGAGCCATGGTTGATCAAATCGAGGGCCTAACAAACACTGAATCTCGATATGTGTCATGTCGGTTAAGCTCCAAAAATGCGACAATACGAGCTAAGTTGATATCCATCCAAAACAAAGAGCGGCCTTTACAGTATCACTTATTTCATTGATTGTGTCTAGAGTAAAAGGGAGAGCTTGATTTAAGGGAAAACAACGAGCCGAGAATAATCCCATGCCACCAATTTTCGGCTTAGGAAACCAGAGAAAATAACAAAGTCTAAGCAATAGAGAAACTCATTGACAGACTGAGGTATACCATTGATGAAATCGTGAACAAAATTTATGAATTTGCTCGACCTCGACCCACCTAGCCCACTGGACCCCAAATGGAAATACAAGAGGGATACTAGTAAACATTGCGCGTTCTATAGGAAACATGAGTATACCTAGGCCACTGGACACCAAATAGAAATACAAGAGGATGCAGACACACATACCTTAATTTCTTCCACCCACACATTAAATCACATGCACCTGCACGTGGGGAAGGTGACATTCCTGGACGTATAGCCACATGCCTCATTGACAAAAATTTCGTCCTTTCTCTTATTGAGTGCACTATACTCACCCTAATCGACCCTATCTCACCCACTCGACAATGTCAGAACCATTGGGGAGCTACATAAGGACAAGGAGGGGCAGTTGCCCCTCCTTGACTTTTTTTTTTTTTAACAACAGTGGCATGACATTCATGTTTCATACTCCCTCCATTCCATCTATAATTACATTATACTTTAGTTTTGGACTTCATTTCATCTATAATTACATTACACTTTAGTTTTGGACTCAGAATTAAGCGTATGAATTTTATTGAATAAAGAAGTATTAAAACAATTCAATTTAGAAAGTGTAATTTTCATTTTAAAAAGTGTAATTTTTAACGAGACATCAGTGGGGTAAGGAGTGTAACTTTTAGTGAGACGGAGTAATATATGTGGAAGTAAAATGCTTTATATTTATGATTTTCTTTTAGTAGGTAAGATTTGTAGATGTTGAATCTTTTGGTACTGTGCTGAATCGTATTAGAGACTCAATTAATTTATTATTGTCGCCATTAAAGTAGGTACTTAACTATGTCTAAAGTTGTATTGTATAGGAGAAAAATAGCCAAAAAAAAAAATCGGGGGCACTGCCCCCGAACCCCCGATTCATCTTTGCTCCAAATGTTTTTGCCCCCCCCCCTTCCTCAAATTTCTAGCTCCGCCACTGGTCAGAACGATCTCCTACGAGATCAGCTCCCATCTAACCCCCTTTTTTTTTGCTATAGAAGACCCTCCAGTCTTGGAAAAGGGGGAACACTTTAAGAGTCTTCTGGCGCAACGTAGTAATCACATGCAATGAGAATAGTTAGTTATTAGAGTAAAGTTACTATATCTATTTTCTCCCCAAAGAGTGAGTTTCCATATCATCGCTTCACCTTCATCTTATCATCACCATCCAAACAACACATCTCAAAAGAGATCATTCTCTTTATGATAAACCACCCATCAACATTGACAAAAATAATGGAACTTGGAGTAAACCAAGCTCTCGAGGTTATTCCTCAACCTCTGATTTGACCGGGGGTTGGGTGTCAATCTCAACACCTTCCTAATCCGCAATAAGACCCCCGAACTTATAATCATTGATAAGCGAAGTCCTCTATTTGATGTCGATTCATCCACATTTTTCCATTCTAAGTTTTATATTGTTTGCCTTATAAAAACAATGGTGACGACTCTTCTGAATTAAATTGAGCTAAAAACTACTCTGATACAATGAAATCAATCACAAAAAACTTCTCATCTTTCACGACGGAACGGGTTATCCACAGAGGGATACTAGTATGTATTGCCAGTATCATGCAATCTTTGGCATACATATCCTAGTTGATTTGGGCTTGGTTGTCTCCTCTCCCATCAAATGGTGAAATACCCTACCCTGGAAGGAATCGTCTGTATAGAATGAGCGGCCAGGGAATTTCTGAAACATGTAAGAAGATAAGGAAAGGAAAAAAAGTGAATGAGATCGACACGCCGAATGAAAACATGCGTGTCTCCAAGTACATCAAAATCACAAACTACATGCAGGTCGTCAAAGTACTCAGTGAGGAGATAGAAATGAAAAAATGTGCGCCATCAAGCAAGCTGGTGTCCTAGGCAAATAGAAGCAGAAATTCATAAGAGGACAAAGTTAACTTGGGAGATACTCATTAAGACACTCCCGTTTCGAGATAGGCTAGAGCTTGAACTAGTTGATGACCTAGAGGAGGATGCAGTGAAACCAACATAATCTGATAAGAATATTAAGGTAAGGAAGTAGTTACCTCAAGCAGGAAAAAGTATGATAAAACTAGTACCCTAAAATAGGTCGAGCATGTTATCACTTTAGGGTAAAGCTATCTCAAACAACCACACCAATCTGAATGGTAAGATCCCAAAATTGAGTCGATAAAACTCTAGGGAGAGAATATCCTTAGACGGATTCAGATGATCCTAAGTTAAGTACCCCAAGAATATTTGAGTAGAATCTAGGGAGAATGGATCGAGCTAACCCTAGGGTAAGAATACCCTTACATAAGTTAACCAAACATTTTGTAGATGCAACCGGAGCAGTACCTCATAAATCACAATGAAATAAATTCAACACGTGAGAAACACGTTTATTATTCAAAACAAACGGTAAATGCTTTCTCTTTGCAAGTTGAAAATACTCATAAAGAGCAGGCTTAGGTAAAACAGAAATAACTTGCAAATGACCTAATTTATTCAAAAGAGAAATAGTGTCATGAGAGACATGGCCTAGTGCTAATGGAAGAAATGAAAGCTTGTTGTACTTGCTCCAAAACATATAATCCACAATCAAGCCGGCCTCTTGCCAGGATTGTATTGCTTTCGCGATGTTGATGCTGAATAACAAATGATGAATCAGTAAAGAGACCATTTACAGGAAAATCAGATGTAAGTTTACTGATAGATAATAAGTTCTTTGATATATGAGGAACAACAAGCACATCCAATAGTTTAATATCATGAGATAGAGAAATAGTTCTCGTGTGAGAAATAGGAAGAGTCTCACTATTACCCACAACCACACGTTCAGATCTGGAATAATTCTTTGAAAAGTACAGAGAAGATAAAGAAGGAGTCATATGTGTAGAAGCACCAGTGTCAATATACTAGTCAGACGGAGTAGTATATGAAATATTGCACGAGGCAGTAAGGGCTTCATCAAGCTTGGCAAGGATGTCACAGGAAAAATAGTGGTCACACTTATCAACATAGTGACTCTCGTTACAACATATTTGACAACGTGAAGGATGACGCTGACCACCACAGCCCCTATCCCAAAGTGGCTGCCGGAACAGGAACATGATCAGCAGGAGCACCTTTTTCAAGGGAATTGAACAAGTTCATAGAACTTAGGGAGCGGAATGATGGTAACTTGGGAGGAAGAAAAAGCCGAGAAGGAGGGACCAAGGCCTCAAAAGAACCAGTGTGCCTTGTCCATCTCATCAAGACCACACCCTATAGCAGTGAATTGGTCGCAGATGGCCTTGAAACGACGACCATAATCAAGGACTGATTGTGGTACCTTTTTCATAGCAAAAAGGGTATCTTTGAGACTAACCTCACGGGATTTAGAAGTTGTGTGTGTGTATGTGCTTTTTAAAAATGCATGTTTTATATGATGTCTACATTGTATACTATGTATTGAAATAGTAATGGTAGGAAGCCTTACCAATATTGGTTCGTGTCTGTCTTTCGCTTGAGAATAGTGTTTGAGTGTGAATAGTGCTCCGGGACGGACCAGTATTGCATCGGGGATGACCGGGGTCTACGGACAGAGCTTCGGCGTGTCTCGGGAATGTCAGGTATGTCCTCGGGCAGAGGTTCGGTGTGCATTGGGATCGTCGGGATTGTTGAGTGGACTTGGGCAGAGGTTCGCCGTGCCTCGGGATCGTCAGTTGTGCTCGGGCAGAGTTCCGGCATGCGTCGGGATGGACCGGGATGCCTCGGGATGGGCTGGAATGCCTCGGGATGGACTGGAATGCCTCGAGATGGACCGGCAAGGCTTCGAGATGGACCGACGGGGCTTCGGAATGCCTCAGGAGTGCCTCAGGGCAGCTCGGGAGCGTCTCGAGAGCGCTCGACAGGGCTTCGGAGTACCACGAGGGGCCTCGAAATGCCCCGGAGGGAACCGAAAGGGACCGGAATTGCCCCGAAGGGTCCCGAAGGGTCTTAGAAGGGGGCATGAAGGCTGGGGGAGAGAGAGAAGAAAGGAGGTGTGAGAAAAATGAGAGAGGGAGCCCTCTATTTATAGGGTCCAGATTCTGGCAAAGTGTGTCGCACTTTACAAGCTGCCATTACCTTTTTTTTTTTTTTTCCTGGATTTAGGAGAATATTGTGGACTTTAAGGGGATTTTGTAATTATGATGTCTGGAAGCAAAGTGGTCCGCATGGACTAGTGTTGCTTTTCCATATTTTCCAAAATTCCTAAAAAGTCATTTTGTACTTTTTTATCCTAGAAAGGCCCCCCTTGGTTTGGTTGGTAGTTTTTGGGGGTTTTGAAGGCTACAGGTGTTCGAGATCACTTTTGTGTGAGTCTGTGGTGCTTCCCGTGCGTTTGGAAGGGAGTGATCCAGATTGGGGTACTTACACCATGTTCTCCTTCTAGGCCTCTTCCAGAGCAACCCCATCTTGGGCATTCTATATTAAATTCAGTATCACCCAATACTGTGTCGGCCTCACCAATTTCTCCTCCAACTTCTCCACAGTCTGCACCTCTTGACAATCAACAATCAGCAACACGCGATCTTCAGCCTTCAGCTCCAACTAATGTGCATCCTATGATGACTCGTGCAAAGGCAGTTGTGTTTAAGCCTAAAATCATTGCTGACTTGGTTGATACTACTCATTCTCGGGTTACTAAATATCCCTTACCTACTGTTCTCACGGCTACAACACCAAAGTCTACGGATTTTAAACCTAGGACTCTTAAGTAGGCTCTTTCGTTCCCTCACTGGAATACCGCCATGCAAGAAGAATTGACAGCCATGCAAAAAATAGCACATGGACTCTAGTTCCTCGCTTACCATCTATGAATGTTATTGGAAGTAAGTGGATATTCAAGGTGAAACGTCGAGCTGATGGCACGGTGGAATGCCATAAAGCTCGACTTGTGGCTCAAGGATTCTCTGAACATGAGGGAATTGATTATGATGAGACATTCAGTCCCGTGGTAAAACCCCCCACCATCCGGACACTTCTCTCTATTGTACACTCTCGATCTTGGACAATTCAACAGCTTGATATCCGGAATGCATTCTTGAATGGCATTTTAAATGAGGAGGTATACATGGCTCAACCACCCGGTTTTGCTCATCCTGATTTTCCACATCATGTATATCGGCTTCATCGATCAATTTATGGTTTGAAGCAATCACCCCGGGCGTGGTTTCAGCGATTGCATGATTTTCTTCTCTCAATTAGTTTCTTTAACAGCAGGTCCGACAGTTCACTATTTCTCCGACATAATGTTGGTTGTTCCCTGGTGGCCATCTTAGTTTATGTTGATGATTTCATCATTACCGGTTCTTCCTCTTCCGAAGTAACCTCGGTCATTGATGCTATATGTGCAACATTTGACAGCCGACGCCTCGGTACTCTCGGGTTCTTTCTTGGAATTGAGACACACCATTCAGCAGATTCACTTCTTCTTAGTCAGGCTCGGTATGCCTCAGATCTTCTTCGTAAGTTCCATATGGAGGATAGCAAACCCACCACCACTCCTCTCATTCAGGGTTCTCACCTTTCAGCACATAAAGGGGACCTACTTACGGATGTGACTACATATCGTAGTATGGTGGGTGGTGTGATGATGTGTCGCCATTTTCTCGCGGGAAATGAAATTCGATTCCTTTCGTAGTTTCTTTGAAAAAAAACCAAATACAACCCGGGAAAAAAGAACGGAGTCGCCACGCCATTTTTGTTTTAAGGGTCAAAACTTTGAAAAAAGCCCGAGATCAGAAATTTAGGTTCGGAGGTCATGTTACACGCCGGGAAGGACGTTAGTGTGCACCCGGAATGCCTCGTAAAACGAGTCTTCCAAGCTGAAAATCATTTGTGTGTGTGTGTGTGTGTGTGTGTTTTGGCCAAAATAAGTTGAAACTCAGAAAAGTAAAAATTGGGATATCTTTTTAAGACTTTAAACTGATCCCATGATTTTTTGGAAGATTTTTGGATTGAGATTTGGTACTCAAAAGACCTTTTGAAGTTGAGAGCCATTTCTGCCAGAATGAAAAAGGCAGTGGACCTTTGATTTTGAAATGGATTCAAGGGTCTTAAAACTTCATAATCTGGATAAACTCAGAGAATGAAAGTTGTTCCAGACACCTTAAATAAGATTTGTGCGAATGAATTTTCCATTTTGGAGAAGATTTGAGGGGTCAAAACCTTCTGGAAACCTCAGATATGAGATCTGGATTCCCAGAAGCTGATGAACTAGCCTCTGAAAGAAAATTTGAAAAGAGGAGTTTTACTCACCCAAAAAATAAAGTAAAAATATGTATGAAAAGATCTGGATGTTGGCTACAAAAAGTATTTTGTAGTCAACACCAAATTCCACATTTATCTGTGTCCAAAAAATTAGACCATGGACTGAGGTCTGAGAAAATTGCTACTGGACAGCAACTTCTCAAGAGAGAAAATATGATTTTAAGGGGGGTTTTGCATCCATGCTTGTCCCCATTTCCCTAGGTTTTGGTTAGTGATCACTAGACATTTTAGTGGTGAATCAACTATACCAAACCATCCTTGGGGTACATTAGGACTAAGCATTTCATTTGCTTGGGAAGGGGATTTTTATCCTTTGAAAATGAGATTTGATGCTTGAAAATGGTTTTTAGGGTTTTGAAAATGAGTTTTCTTTGCAAGAAAGTAAGAGAACTTGAAAATAATTTTGATCTTTGTAGAAGATCATACATGGAGATGGTCTTCCATGGTGATCTTCTTAGATCTAAAGCAAGAAGATGAAAGAACTACATTTTGTAGTTTGCAAATGCATGCATGGTTGGAGTTTAGGGTAAGGAGAAGGAGGGTTTACCAATCTTCCTTGTGTTCTTGAGTTTTTGGCTTGAGTGTATGAGTGTTTAAGGCTTAAGTATGAGAGTGAGTGGATGAGTGTGAGTTGGGAAAGATTGGAGAGAAAATGGTGACAATTCTTGAAGAATTCTCACTGTTTTCTCTCTATATTTCGCCAGAGGTTCGGTGCAATTGGTGTTGTCCCCCTTTATTTTTGTGACTGGAGGGCTCAATTTATAGCCCTCTGAAAATGACAGACTCATCCGCGCGGATAGGGTTGCTTGGCGTGCACTGTTCATTAAATGCAGCTCCAGCTTTGGACAGGAAGAATATTTCTTTTGAAAATTCAAATTAACAGCCAGTTTATTGTTTCCAGCCATTTCTATTTATGGTTTTCTTCCTTTGTTTTGCTTTTTAAGATTCTTTTTGAGGTTTAACCTTAAATAACAATGCCCATTTTACCCTCATTTTGTTAGAAATGTTAGGATTGTTAGGAATTGTTAGAAATGTTATAACTTTCGTTAATTTTCTAACGAAAATTCTAACAAGCTCAAATTGGAGCACTTACAGTAGCCCCTCGGCGACGGCGCTTTCGAAGGAAGCGGGGTCGTCGATAAGAGTAAGGCTCCATATTTGGCGGGATGATCGAGTGATCGGGTGGCTGAACCTAGCGATAGGCTACCTACGTATCCCGAATGGGAATCAAGCCGGCCGTAGTTCGGGTCTTTCGACTATCTTTAGTCGTCGACCCTACTGTTTTAGGAAAGTCATCCTAAGATTTGACTATTTTTGGGAAGTCACCCTATGGTCTGACTATTTTTGGGAAGTCGACCTATGATCTGACTGTTTTTTGGGAAGTCACCCTAAGGTTTTGACTGTTTTGGGGAAGTCGCCCTATGATCTGACTGTTTTTGGGAAGTCACCCTAAGGTCTGACTATTTTTGGGAAGTCGCCCTATGGTTTGACTATTTTTGGGAAGTCGCCCTATTACTTGACTATTTTTGGGAAGTCGCCCTACGGTTTTGACTATTTTTGGGAAGTCGCCCTATGGTTTGACTATTTTTGGGAAGTCGCCCTAAGGTTTTGACTGTTTTGGGGAAGTCACCCTATGGTTTGACTATTTTTGGGAAGTCACCCTAAGGGATGATTGCGATTTATCGCTTTCCTCGTGTTGTGTGTGATAGCGTTTTAGGTGCCTCAAACCTTGATGATGGCGTCTTAGGTGCCTCGAACCTCGGTGATGGCGTCTCAGGTGCCTCGAACCAACCTTGATGATGGCATCTCAGGTGCCTTGAACCTTGATGATGGCGTCTTAGGTGCCTCGAACCTTGATGATGGCGTCTTAGGTGCCTCGAACCTCGATGATGGCGTTTTAGGTGCCTCGAACCTTGATGATGGTGTCTTAGGTGCCTCGAACCTCGATGATGGCGTTTTAGGTGCCTCGAACCTTGATGATGGCGTCTTAGGTGCCTCGAACCTTGATGATGGCGTCTTAGGTGCCTCGAACCTCGATGATGGCGTTTTAGGATAGATGGTCCTCTAGTGGACTTCATTTGAAGGGATCGGTTTTACGTCTGCTGCCGAAGGAAAGGATGACCGTCTTTGGTCGAGTGGCTGGACCTAATGATAGGCTACCTACGTATCCTTAAGAGGGAATCAAGTCGGTCGTAGTTCGAAAATAGCTGGGGATGGTCTTTGATGGTTTGACAGTATTTGAGGTTTGACTATTTTTTTGGGAAGTCGCCCTAAGATTTGATGATAATGTTCTTTTAGAAAAGTAGTTGATTAAGATATGCTTTCATACCTGTGATGTGCTTACATGGCGAGGCTACGGCTGATGTTGATGAAGAGTTGTTAGGTTGCCGTTCGTGGGACGGTTTCTGCTGACGATTTGCTGTCTTTGGAGGCATTTTGACCTGAAGGAGGAGTTTGGTTGAGTCTGCATCTTGCTGGTGATCATCAAACTTGTAGAGGTTTTTGAGCTTGTCTTCACATTGGGACTTCTTGCTTTTGAGAACTTGGTGTCTCTAATCGCATTGTATTTGAGAACTTGGCGTCCCTGACCGATTTGTATTTGAGAACTTGGCGTCCCTGACCGATTTGTATTGGAGAACTTGGCGTCTCTGACCGTACTGTATTGGAGAGCTTGGCGTCCCTGACCGATTTGTATTGGAGAGCTTGGCGTCCTTGACCGATTTGACTTGGCGTCCTTGACCTGATTTGTATTGGAGGACTTGGCGTCCTTGACCGATTTGCGTTTTGAGAACTTGGCGTCTCTGACCGACTTGTATTGGAGAACTTGGCGTCCTTGACCTGATTGTATTGGAGAGCTTGGCGTCTCGGCCGCATTGTATTAGAGAACTTGGCGTCCTTGACCTGATTGTATTGGAGAGCTTGGCGTCTCTGACCGGATTGTATTGGAGAACTTGGCGTCTCTGACCGAATTGTATTGGAGAACTTGGCGTCCCTGACCGAATTGTATTGGAGAGCTTGGCGTCCCTGACCGATTTGTATTGGAGAACTTGGCGTCCTTGACCTGATTGTATTGGAGAGCTTGGCGTCTCTGACCGGATTGTATTGGAGAACTTGGCATCCTTGACCTGATTGTATTGGAGAGCTTGGCGTCCCTGACCGAATTGTATTGGAGAGCTTGGCGTCCCTGACCGATTTGTAGACACTGGAGGCGGTCTTCATATGTTTGTGGATGTTGGGGACTGTTTTCATCCTTGCCGAAAAGGGGGATTACGTTTGAATTCCTGCATTTGTTAGTGAAGAGGAAGATGCATATATGGCATTCATGATGGCGGATGCATGCATAGAACCAAAAATGATTATGAGATGATGCGTTTATTTGCTTTCGAAGATGCACTTGGCCTAAGCTTTTGGCAGGGAAATTACGATTTATGATTTTCAATCACTTAGGATTTTTCCTATTGATTCAAGTTTTGTGCATGCTACATGAGCCCTGGGGAGATTTTTGTGGGGATGCATGGTGATGAGAGGGGATATATGTGTTGTTGAGTGTTTGGGACAAGCTTTGAGCTGGTGGGGTGATATCCTTTAGTCGCGGACTGAATTGCATGTTATTGATGAGGTCAATTTTGATCTTGGGATGAAGTTGGATTTGAACCCGGGTCTCGATTGAAATTTCTTTTCGAGTCTCGGACATTTGAAGGCGACGGCGACGGGCTCTAGAATCAAAGCATGTTGACATGAATGAACCCTCTTTTGCTTGGGTTAGTTGTGATTTGACGAAATGCTGATATGAGGAGATTCCCAATTCTCAACTTTTGATGATGCGGGGAGTTGCCATATGCCAAGTTCTAAAGCTGAAACTCCAAGACGGTTGTTGAGGTGACCAGACCTTTCTTCGAAGATAGGTGTGACTTGATAAAGCCCCATTCCATGGAAAAGACATGGTGAAAACCACGGAATCTTTCTCTCGAATGATTTGATGAAGCCCCGGAGTTTGACAAAGCGTCACTACGAGAGGTCCAAGTTAAAGGTTTGACCGACATGCCGATGAAGTACCGAGCCAATCGATCAACGTGAGAGCCTTCAAGGTGAAGTTGTCATGAAGGGAGAAACCCATCTTTGATACCGACTATGAAACTAGAATCCTCTCTTCGAAGAGTGTCTTCCATATGGGAACTGTTAGCCATAGTGGCACTTGGCTTGTTCGTGGCTTCGATCATATTCACCCTACTTTTTTTTAGGGAATGGATTGTTGGCTGTATTGGGTCCTTGGGGTCCCCTTTTCGATCAGTTCTCACCGCCCTTTTCGGGAGTCGTGTTGGAGGTGGAAGAAACCCGGTATCCGTAAGCAGTGCGACAACTCGGCTGCGATTGTAAGCCCTCTCAAATTTAGCCCGGAATTGATCATTGCCCGTAGATCCGGATCGGGAAATTGCTAAGTGAGATCCTCGAGATGTGGTTTCGGGCGTGACCGAAAGATGTCTAGTTGTTCCTCTTCAAAAGGAGGAGTTGCCATCTTGCTTGTAAAAGTCCCCGATGTTCTCGTCGGACGCTGCATTGTTGTCTGCGGGTCAAATCTATTTGCTTCCCACTCCAAGTTGGCTAGTAGTACGGTCCCATGTAGCCCTGGCCTCGGATTTTAAGCGGAAGAACCATTTTAGAGCACTTTGGACTTCAAAGAGAGGCCGAAATAGTCGGCCAACCGCTGATTGGCGCCCCTTTTGACCTTCATTGCCAAGGTATACGTGTCCAGATGGGTTTTCGGGCATGCGGTGCCATCAAAGAGATCCAAATTAGGCATCACGAATTTGTGGGGAACAAAGGAGTCGGGTTCGTTGGCGGAAAGCGGACTTCTTAGCGGTCAATTCGGCAATACGTGCTTTCATTTCCTTGTGTCGTTCCACGAATCAAGCCAAATGAGGGTCTTGTGGTGGAACAATGGCATTCAAACCGGCGGCGAGCTAGAGAGAGGAGCTACCACTGGCGGCATACGGGTGGAGGGAACGGCCGATCTGGGGACATAGGTAAAATCCTGTCCTTGGCCCGAATCACCAGGGGAGCTTGAGTAGGACCACGGGCAAAGGGATAGAACCTTGCGGCTTGTTGTTGATTTTCAACCGGCAAAGAGGGCAAAGGCGGTCTCGATGTAGGTGGGTAACTCGAATTTCCGGAGTGAGGCCCATAAGTAGGCTTAAGTGTGGGCTGCTTGTCACGATTGTTGAATTGCATAGGCTGAAGGTGCATGACCAGGGGGTGCTGCGGTCTGGTGATTGATGGCCGGGATGGAGGCTTGGTAACCCATCGAAGCCCGAGTGAGGAATGGATTTGTGAAAATTTGTGTGAGGAGCGGGTGAGCTAGCATCATTACGAGGAAGGGCTTCATTGCCCTGGACCAGGTGTGGAAGCATTCCAAGCTGATTCTGCGAAGGCCACGATAGATTGGTTCCAAGGCGAGGTGGGATTCCAATCGTGGCATTCCGAGGTATCCCCAACCGTGAGGAGACATTCCGTACCGATTTTGCCCCCGCCGATCGGTTACGTTAGGCTGCATGGGTCCGGTAGTCCGTATTTGGGGTTTCTTTGTCCCGTTGAGACGGTCATGAAGAAATCTTGTGAGGCTTGTGCGGTGCGGGGATTGGACATCTTGAGCTGGGTTCTTTGTCAAGGCATTTCAAGCGATGTGGCCGAGAAGCTTGATCGATCTGTACCGAGCCGAGGCATACCAAGCTGGCTTTGTGACATACCGAGGCGGCCCCGGCGCTTTGAGGCATACCATACGGCCCAAATCGGATTTGAAGTCAATTTGTTTCCCCAAGCCTCGTCCTGCAGGCGAAGCTGTGAATGTATATCGGGCCAGAAGTGAAAGGATGGCTGATTCGCAAGTTGAGAAGAGTGTGAGGAAGGTGGTGGTAGTACGTCTGGCCAAGATAGGGATGGGGATCCTTTTCCTCTTCTACCGTGAAAGTTCCATCGGGGTTGAGGGCAATCGTCAAACCAAAATTCCTGACATCTTCCAAGGATGAACATCGAAACCTCATTCTGATTGGCACAAGGAGTTTTATGGACTCGGGTTCCAATATTAGTCATAGGAATATGATGAATTTCTGGTCTTGGTTAAAATTCCGTCCTCGTCCTTGGACATCAATGAACTGCACTTGACTAGCCCATGACCAACATGGCGATCAAATCTCATCTTGCTTGGTGGAGCCTTGGTCTGAAGAGATGTATTTGCGAAGTCTTGATTCGGAAGAAGTGACTTGGCAAAGCCTCGGTCTCATGACTGTGAATCTGACACAATTAGAGAGGCTTCTGTTGGGTTTTACGGGTCCATGCGCAGCGGAATTAAGCACTAAAACATAAAACCCAATAAGCCCTAGAATCCGTTCTATACAATTAATTTGAATACCTATGAGATAGAATTAAACCAACCTTGAAACGCTTTCCGGTCTTGAGCTATCGAACGATTTGATTATGTGATATTGAATCACAAACTTCGTTCTTCAACTTGCTTGAACTCTATGCCTTGATCGATGAACGAGCGAAGACCCTCTTTCGGTATCCACACCTTTGAATGAATTCAAGAACAACTTCTTGATGATTGCTAGATCTAAAACCTTGAAGAATATTGAGAGTATTTTGTTGTGAATTTTGATTGAAAATTTCGGCTGACCTTTTAGGTCTGACAGAACCCTTGTATTTATACTACAATAGTAGGAATACCTCTTCTAATCGTATTAGAAGAGACAGGCTGTCAAACCGCGTACTGGCCTATTATGTCGCGCGGTATATTAAGCCCTTGGCTTGATATGTCGCGCGGTATATATAGCCAGGTACAGAAACTCTCAACTATTCTTCCTCCGGTTTAACCAATTCATTCTAGTTGTGTGTGACCCAATAGGATTACATTATGTTGGCAATGAGTTCGATCATATCGAACCTCATAAGACATAAGCGGACTCTAGCAAGCCATTATGTCTACCCAAATAATGCAACGTAAGAGTTCACGTTTCCAATGGTGTACTTCCATTTATCCCTTTGTCTCACGATGTTATATTTGAACACAAGTCATGGTCCTTGTCAACTTGTTATTGTTCAATGCTTTCTCGATTCTTGAGTATAATGACAATTCCAATCATATTAGGTACGGCCATACACTTTCATCATTATCACTCATCGAGGGCCCAAGCATAACATCTCTCTTTCGAGGGACAAATTCCTTCTTGACTTATCATCCTTCCCATCATGAATCCGATCATGCCAATGATAGTCTTTATAGATATCGTGTTAAGATATCGTTTGACTAAAATCAAACATGACTTTCATCATATGTAAGGTCACGATAATCTTAGGTCTAGGAAATAAATGAAGTAACCGTATGAGATTTAAGTATGACTTTTGACCATGACATAAATCTCATGCGGGTCATGTCCAGTCACTTGTTCTCTAACAAGTACCCATAATTTCAATGTGCATCTCTTATGCATATAATCATCACATGATTATCCATTGACAATTATACTAATTTATTCTCCTAATAATTAGGGACAGAGATTATTATAAACAAATATACAAAAACATATAATAATCAAATAATAAACATCTCATATAATAATAAATAATGTCAACACATAAGTCTATCAATCATAGGCCTAGGGCATAACACCAACAGTCTCCCACTTGCACTAGGCCCAATCTACCATGTATCGAATACCCATGGACCTAACATGACCATCATGTTTAGCTTGCGAGAGAGCCTTAGTTAGTGGGTCCGCCACGTTGTCATCAGTGTCTACTCTGCATATCTTAACGTCTTCCCTTTCACATATCTCACGGATAATGTGGAAACGTCGAAGTATGTGTTTGGATCTTTGGTGTGATCTTGGTTCCTTTGCTTGTGCAATGGCACCATTGTTATCACAGTAAAGTTCAATAGGGTCTTTGATGCTTGGAACGACTTCCAAATCACTAATGAACTTCTTGATCCAAACTGCTTCCTTAGCTGCATCGGATGCCGCTATGTACTCAGTTTCGGTTGTAGAATCAGCGACGGTACTTTGCTTGGAACTTTTCCAACTCACAGTGCCTCCATTAAGCGTAAACAAAAATCCAGACTGCGATCTGAAATCATCTTTGTCGGTTTGGAAGCTAGCATCTGTGTAGCCTTTTACTACAAGATCTTCTTCCATTCCTCCAAAGACCAAGAATACATCCTTAGTTCTTCGTAAGTACTTAAGGATATTCTTGACTGCTATCCAATGTGGTTCGCGGGATCCGATTGGTACCTACTCGTCATGCTTAGAGCACACGAGATGTCGGGTCTAGTACATAACATAGCATACATGATAGACCCAATTGCCGAAGCATATGGAATACCATTCATTCTCTTTCGCTCATCATTAGTCTTAGGACTTTGATTCTTGCTAAGAGATATACCATGCAACATTGGCAAGTTTCCTCTTTTAGAATTTTCCATTTGGAATCTTCTAAGGACTTTGTCAATGTAAGTATTTTGACTTAAACCAATCATCCTCTTGGATCTATCTCTATAAATCTTGATACCAAGGATATATGCGGCTTCGCCCATATCTTTCATTGAAAAGCACTTTCCCAACCAAGACTTGACAGTCTCTAGTGCAGGAACGTCATTTCCAATGAGTAAGATATCGTCGACATACAACACTAAAAATAGTGCTACGCTCCCACTAATTTTCTTGTATACACAAGGTTCATCTTCGTTCTTGATAAAGCCAAACTCCTTGATTGCTTCATCAAAACGTAGATTCCAACTCCTTGAAGCTTGCTTCAATCCATAAATGGATTTCTGCAACTTACACACCTTGTTAGAATTTTCTGGACTGACAAAACCTTCAGGTTGTATCATGTATACATCCTCAAGTAACTTCCCATTAAGGAAAGCTGTTTTGACATCCATTTGCCATATCTCATAGTCATAATATGCGGCTATGGCAAGTAAAATTCTAATAGACTTAAGCATAGCTACAGGCGAAAAGGTTTCATCATAGTCAATGCCATGAGTTTGCCTATATCCCTTAGCTACTAGCCTAGCCTTATAGGTGTGCACCTTCCCATCCATGTCGGTCTTCTTCTTGAAAACCCATTTGCACCCTATGGTTTTTACACCTTCGGGTGGATCAATCAAGTTCCAAACTTGATTATCAGCCATGGATTGTAATTCGGACTTCATGGCTTCTTGCCATTTTTCCGAATCCGGAGCGGACATCGCTTCTTGATAGCAAGTGGGTTCATCATTTTCGATTAACTCCACTTCATCACTTTCCGTAACGAGAAATCCATATCTCTCGGGTTCGGATCGTGATCTACCACTTCGGCGAGGAACTTGTGCATCTTGAACCGGTTCCACAACGGTTTGTGAACTTGGTTCAGTTTCTACCATTGGTTCAATGTTGTTTTCGGGTTCTCGAACTTCTTCGAGATCTATTTTACTCCCACTGGTTCCTTTGCGAAGAAACTCCTTTTCTAAGAAAGTACCATTTCGAGCAACAAACACTTTGTTCTTGTTTCGGTTGTAGAAATAGTATCCTTTGGTTTCCTTAGGATATCCCACAAAAACACATTTATCAGATTTAGGTGCTAGCTTGTCAGAGGTTAACTTCTTGACATATGCATTGCAACCCCAAATCTTCATGAAAGACAAACTAGGTTTTCTTCCATGCCACATCTCATATGGTGTCTTTTGAACCGATTTGGTAGGAACTCTGTTTATAGTGAAGGCAGCAGTTTCTAGTGCATGTCCCCAAAAGGATAAAGGAAGCTCAACTTGACTCATCATAGAACGAACCATGTCCAACAAAGTTCTATTCCTCCTTTCAGACACACCATTCCATTGTGGTGTTCCGGGTGGAGAGAGTTCAGAAACGATTCCACAACTCTTAAGATGACTGTCAAATTCTTGGCTCAAATATTCACCACCTCGATCGGATCGAAGTACCTTAATAGTTTTGCCAAGTTGATTTTGCACCTCATTTTGAAATATTCGAAATATCTCAAACGATTCACTTTTATGTTTCATTAGATAAACATATCCAAATCTACTATAATCATCAGTGAATGTTATGAAGTACCGAAATCCTCCCCTAGCATCGCTACTCATAGGCCCACATACATCGGTATGTATGAGTCCTAATAAGTCGCCCGCCCTTTCACCGGTTTTGGTAAATGGGTCCTTGGTCATCTTGCCAAGTAAACAAGATTCGCATGTCTCATATGATTCATAATCATGTGAGTCCAAAAATCCATCTTTGTGGAGTTTAGAAATGCGTTTCTCGTTTATATGGCCAAGACGACAATGCCATAAGTAAGTGTGGTTTACATCATTGGGTTTAGATTTCTTGTTAATGTTATAGACATCATTATCGCGATTTTCAACATCAAGAATATAAAGGCCATTGAATGAAACAGCAGTACAATAATGCATATCACTCTTGTGAATAGAAAATTTCTTATCACATATAAGAAAATTAAAACCTTCATTATCCAAACATGAAATCGAAATAATATTCCTACTTAAAGCTGGAACGTAATAACAATTGTTCAAAACAAGTATTAGCCCACTAGGTAAAGTAACTTCATAAGTTCCTACGGCTAATGCAGCAACTCTTGCTCCATTCCCCACACGTAGGTCCACTTCACCTTCCTTAAGCATCCTTCTGTTCTTTAGACCCTGCACATTTAAACAAATGTGAGTTCCACATCCGGTATCCAATACCCAAGAACTAGAAGTAGATAGGAATATATCTATAACAAAGATACCTGAAGTTGAAGCAACTCCTTTGCTCTTCTTCAGTGCTTCCTTGTATTTTGCGCAGTTTCTCCTCCAATGTCCAATCTCATTGCAATGGAAGCAGATTGCGTCCTCTTGGGACTTAGGCTTAGCCTCTTTAGGCTTGGAAGCCTCTTTGGGCTTGGCAACCTTTGCCTTAGGATTAGCAACCTTTGCTTTTCCTTTACCCTTGAACCCTTTCCCCTTGTTAACCATTAGCACTTGATCGGTCTTCTTCTCGACAATACTGGTTTCCGCAGTAGTCAACATTTGAACTAACTCGGAAAGGTTTCTATTCATTCCACCCATGTTATAGTGCATTATGAAATGACTAAAACTTTTAGGTAATGAATTCAATATTATGTCGGTAGCCAACTCTTGGATAATTGGAAAACCGAGCCTTTCAAGATGCTCAATGTGGCCCTTTAACTTGAGAGCATGGGGACCAACAGCTTGTCCTTCACTCATCTTGCATGAGGTCAAGGATGCAACTGTGTTGTACCTTTCTTGCCTAGCTTGAATTTGGAACATTTCCATCAGCCGATTGTTTAAGTCGACTGTCCCCAAGTGCTCAAGATTCTTCTGAAGACTCTTGCACATGGCGGAGAGCATAAGGCAACTAACATCTGTAGAGTCACGCTTGTGCTTCAGATATTGTTCCCTTATTGCCCTAGCAGCATTGGCAGCAGGTTCAGGTGGAATAGGTTCAGTGAGAACGTACAGTTTCTCCTCTTGTTTGAGAACAATTCTCAAACTACGGATCCAATCCATATAGTTTGTACCATTCTCTTCCAACTTTCCTTCTCAAGGACAGATCGCAGTGAAAAGTGATTATTGTTTGATGCCATTTATTCTACAAAAAGATATACATAAAATATGAACACATATAAGTAAACATATCATATGAGAAGTATAGTGCATTTAAATAAATGCTCCCACTAAATTATACACCTTCAAATGCAAATAAGCATAATATACATTTAATGGGCTAAGATCCAATTTTAATTCAATTTCAAGTTTGCTATGGCAAACCGCTCAAAATTAAATTAATTAGGTAGAAAACATCAATCATATCACATATATGATTCTTAGATCTTTTATGAGATCAATTCAAGACATCATATGTCTAGGCATATTTTAATCTCATCTTATGCCTTGGGTCCAAAACCATTTTGATAACCCAATTAAGTTCATTCACTTTAAAACGTATAGGAACCACCATTTCCTCATCTTGCTCGCATTCGAATAGAATCAAAGCACCTTGCTATGGCAAGCCCACCCAAAACTATCCGAATGGTCTCAAGTGTTTTTAATCATGAATTGGCATAAAGAACTTAAAAGTTAAATGAAGGTTCTTTAAAGGTAGATTATAAGCATGTCAGAAAGATAGTCAAAATCATGCACCAGGTAAGTTCCCAGGAAGATAGGTGAGCCACAAGGACTTCTTAAGTACCAACTCTTCCTTTGACAGAACTCTCCTAGACATGCATAATTAGAAATCAACTCTGATTAGGCAACATAATCCCTACCTTTTATAAACAATCAGTTTCCTTTTAAATTTCGCGTATTTATGACTTGTTTCCATAAACAATCATAAGATCCAAAATTTACAATGTCTAAATCTAAACATATTAGGAAACTAAATATCATGTTTCAACTAAACATCTAATTTAAAAAAAAAAATATTCTTAACATGTAAGAACAAATAAAACATGCATCGCAATAATTATTAAAATCATATTTTAATCAATTAATCATGCATATCAATGAATTAATCTAGCATGGACTTATAAACTCAATTTTATAACATCCAGATTTTCATATACATTGCAATAATTATTAAAATCATATTTTAATCAATTAATCATGTATATCAATGAATCAATCTATCGCGGACTTATAAACTCAATTTTATAACATCCAGATTTTCATATCAACATATCAGATTGTAAACACAATCACAGAATAGCAGAAAAATTGAACAAACTGATTCTGCCCAGTTTTGGCTTATTATGTCGCGTGACAACATCAGCCAGAGGCTTGATATGTCGCACAGGAATTTCCACATGGCTCAATATGTCGCGCGACCAAAGTAGCCAGGTTACAGGAATTTCCAGATTCGAACCAATACAGATTACATGTAATTAAATCACGTAAAACATCCTTTTTACAGATTTAATTCAGCATAATTCGAAAACGATTTTCACATTGTTTCACATAAACAATTAAAAATTCTATCGCATACAAAACATGCAATAAGCATATAAACAATTTATATCTTAAATCTAGCATGTTAATTCAAACTTAATCATACGAACGGGGCTCTGATACCACTGTTGGGTTTTACGGGTCCATGCGCAGCGGAATTAAGCATTAAAACATAAAACCCAATAAGCCCTAGGATCCGTTCTATACAATTAATTTGAATACCTATGAGATAGAATTAAACCAACCTTGAAACGCTTTCCGGTCTTGAGCTATCGAACGATTTGATTATGTGATATTGAATCACAAACTTCGTTCTTCAACTTGCTTGAACTCTATGCCTTGATCGATGAACGAGCGAAGACCCTCTTTCGGTATCCACACCTTTGAATGAATTCAAGAACAACTTCTTGATGATTGCTAGATCTAAAACCTTGAAGAATATTGAGAGTATTTTGTTTTGAATTTTGATTGAAAATTTCGGCTGACCTTTTAGGTTTTGAGGAACCCTTGTATTTATACTACAATAGTAGGAATACCTCTTCTAATCGTATTAGAAGAGACAGGCTGTCAAACCGCGTACTGGCCTATTATGTCGCGCGGTATATTAAGCCCTTGGCTTAATATGTCGCGCGGTATATATAGCCAGGTACAGAAACTCTCAACTATTCTTCCTCCGGTTTAACCAATTCATTCTAGTTGTGTGTGACCCAATAGGATTACATTATGTTGGCAATGAGTTCGATCATATCGAACCTCATAAGACATAAGCGGACTCTAGCAAGCCATTATGTCTACCCAAATAATGCAACGTAAGAGTTCACGTTTCCAATGGTGTACTTCCATTTATCCCTTTGTCTCACGATGTTATATTGAACACAAGTCATGGTCCTTGTCAACTTGTTATTGTTCAATGCTTTCTCGATTCTTGAGTATAATGACAATTCCAATCATATTGGGGTACGGCCATACACTTTCATCATTATCACTCATCGAGGGGCCCAAGCATAACATCTCTCTTTCGAGGGACAAATTCCTTCTTGACTCATCATGAATCCGATCATGCCAATGATAGTCTTTATAGATATCGTGTTAAGATATCGTTTGACTAAAATCAAACATGACTTTCATCATATGTAAGGTCACGATAATCTTAGGTCTAGGAAATAAATGAAGTAACCGTATGAGATTTAAGTATGACTTTTGACCATGACATAAATCTCATGCGGGTCATGTCCAGTCACTTGTTCTCTAACAAGTACCCATAATTTCAATGTGCATCTCTTATGCATATAATCATCACATGATTATCCATTGACAATTATACTAATTTATTCTCTTAATAATTAGGGACAGAGATTATTATAAACAAATATACAAAAACATATAATAATCAAATAATAAACATCTCATATAATAATAAATAATGTCAACACATAAGTCTATCAATCATAGGCCTAGGGCATAACACCAACAGCTTCAACCTGGTAGGCACTGCAGACTGATACTGAACAGAGACCCAACCCATCTTGTAGCAAAGTGAAGAACCAACGTTCTTGAATTATCATGTAGCAAAAGAGGCAACCCATCCTTCTATATTTACTTTATTATTTTCTTTATTCAATTAGTCAACCGAAAGAAAAGACAATTTAGAAATGTATACCTGCAGGGGCGTATTTTCGAAAAGTGGGGACGAATCCCCGATTTGTATTATTTGATGGCCTCATTTGACGAAGGCACAAAAGAACTCGCTTTGGGTTTGATTCTTTTGAGAGAGCATAAGAATAGAAAGGTTTGTAAAAGTGTATGGAAGCCCCTGCTGACAGAAAATTAGTGTTTAACTCTATTTTTCCTATAATGTAGAAAAAGAAGACTTGTCGAGACATCTGAAAACATGTTTTATTCAAAATGATCACAAGATTGCTTAAAACCCTTTATTAATGTTCGGGTTATTCAACCCCTAATCTCGATATGAACAAACATTTTGATTAATCATGAGGAGAAAGTCAACTGATACCAAGAGTCGAAGTTGGCGAATGATGAAGAGGGATCTTGTATAGGAGAGGCTATTGGTGAGGCCGGATTTTCTGGGATTTGAATGTGTTTATGACCGGACCATTTCTGGTTGCCTACGTTCCCCTCATTGTGAGGAGCTCAGGTCGCCGTAGTTCGGGCCTGAACTGTGTTTGGCTTTAGAAAAGGGGTATGAACATTTGTGGTACTTTTGGTGAAAAGGCTCGGATAGGAAGTTTGGATGATAAGGTGCGGGCCTTGAGGTGATTCCTTGACAAGTCATTTTGAGCGATTCCGTTGCTTCTTGATCGTCGTCCTTCATCGGGGGAGAAAGATTTTGGATGCAGCTTAAGGGCTTATGATATGTTTTTGCCGTTGCTTTAACTGCTCCCTTGTTGTCGACAACTTTCGTTCTTCGGGCTTTAATTTTGCCCATATGTCAAACCTTCTGATCGGCGGTGCTAGGTCCTTGGCCTCATTTTTTTTTTTTTGAAGCTTTTGTTTTTTTTTTTGAAGCCTTTTTTTGAAGTTTTGTTTTTTTTTTTTGAAGCTTTTGTTTTTTTTTTAAGCTTTTTTTTTTCTTTTTTGAAGCTTTTGTTTTTTTTTTTTGAAGCTTTTGTTTTTTTTTTTTGAAGCTTTTGTTTTTTTTTTTGAGCACACGAGGACGAAGGCAAGCTTCTACTTGAACTTTCTTGATGCATGGGGCGGAGGCAAGCCCTGTTTTTTTCGATATGGGGTCGATCTCCCGATGCTGAGTGACCTTTTGTTGTCCCTTGATGTTGCCGCCTTCGTTGACTTGATCAAGGTGATGATGGGGATATGTTTTGGAAAGTGTATGGCTTGATGGAGGCCTTTGTGAGGTGAGGAAAGTGTATAGGGAGGGCATTAGTTGACTTTCTCGCACCAATTAATTAAAATCTTAATCATTTCCAGAGATTATTTGTTGAAGCGATGCGAGTGATCATTTAAAATAAAACCATTTCATTAAATGTAATGTAGGTGTGCAAATAATGTCTCAAGTCTAGCGAGAAAAGAAAAAGACTCTTTTATAGAAAACTTAAGATTAACTACAATGTCCAAGGAGGACTTGATTGAACGAAGAAAGTACTAGAACCTACGAAGGTTGACTAAAAGACTGTTTTAATATTAAAGGATGGGTAGCCCCTAGTCTAGCTACTCTTTGTTGTTGGACTGCCAAGACGCTTGAGCTTTCCATCTTTCTGTTAACTTCGATTCCATTACTGCAGGTTGAGGGAGGCGGTGATCGATTACGTGCCCGTAATCTTTGGTGGGAGCGAAGGAGTTTGAGGCCATGGAGCAGTGGGGCGAGCACAAGTTGTCCAAAGAAACGGGTCGGAAAAGTCACGAGGACGAACTTTGTCGTGAGCATATTGATGGAAGGAAGTGAACACGAGAGGACCTTGAGGGGTATTGGGCTCTGTTTGGGAGGATTCAGCGATGCGCTGGTTGTTTTGAGTGAAAGGGGTGATACTAGTTGATTGTGTCTTCGGGCCTTTCTCAAGCTTGGAACTGGCATTAGACAAGTGTGCTCTGGGGCAGGTTGTCCTATCGGATTCTCTCACTTCGGGCACTTGAATTTTGCGCGACAGAATCATTTCTTTGCCTGGTTCGACATCTTGGGTCAAAGGAGTGCTAGTACTTATCATAAGATCAAGCTTCTCCTGCATTTGTTTCACTTGCTCTATCAATATTGCCACATGGGGATCAACGGGAACATTCGAGTTACTGGAACTCGCAACAAGACTCTTATCAGCAGAGGGAAACACAGCCGCAGGCTGGTGAAACTGACGGGTGAATTCACTAAGTCCGGTAGATGACAACGGAAAACTTGTGGCATCCGGATTTTCTTTTAGCAACTCATGATCGCATTCAGGTGGGTGTAGAGGCTTCGGAACATAGCCACATAGCTCAAACTGATTATGTGAAGCTGGAGCATAAACTGGCAGGTATTGCTGAAATTGAGGAACAGGTGTGATGGAACCCAACTCGTTCTGAGGAGCTGAGGGCGATGGAGCCCTAATGGCCTGAGGTGCTGGAAAGGGCTGAAGAGGAATTGTCCTTGGCAAGGGATCATATGTGGATGGAGGGAGGTATTGGCTGTGGGATGGAGAGTTATAGGATGAAGGGACTGAAATCACTGTTTCTGAAGTCTCATCTTCGACCATGACCAGGGAACCATTCGCCTCAACTGTTACCTGAACTCCATGGCGGCGGAGAGCATTGATGAGCAGGGTCAGCTGTTCTTCATGAATCTTATGGGCGTTTTCCAAAGCCAGGACTAACTCTTCCTTCCTAATCATCGGATTTCTTGTATCCTTACTGCTTTCTGCCAAATCTGCCATCAGATCATTATCATCCCATTTAACCTTGGCGTCAGTCGTGAACTTATCGGAGGGCGAGAGTTCAAAGCATTTTACCAAATCCAGCTTTGCCATGGCCACATGCTTGTTGCAGTCAAACCATCCATTCTCAACATTTGTTGCGACTAAATCATCCGGCTTGTCAGAGTCTGTTGAATTCACAGAATTTGAATCATAAAATTCAATCATGTTTACATTCGCGTTGTTTGGGAAATGATCATTGGCGGGGTTGAGATCACTGAGGCGCTCGAGTGTGCCCTTCTTAATTAATCCCTGAATCGCCTTTCTCAAAGCTGTACAGTTGTCGGTCGTATGACCGTGGTACTGGTGGAAAGCACAATGCTTAGTGGTGTCAAAAGGGATTTTGGGATCCTTGGGCTGATAGTTTCTCATGGGTTCGAGGAGACCTGCTCTAGCAAGCTATTTAAAACTTTGCTTAAGGGAACACCCAAATCCTCGGGATTCGAGATTTGGTCATTGACTTGATCACCATTACGAACAGGGTTTGCCGGTTTTGGTCCATTGGGGCGCTCAAGCTTGCCCGTTTCGATTAACCTTTGAACCGCTCTCTTCAAGACTATGCAGTTGTCGATCGTGTGGCCATAATGATCATGGAAGGCGCAGTGCTTACTCATGTCGAGAGGTGCATTTGAGCTCCTTGGATGGTAGTCCTTGAGAGGCTCCAAAAGGCCTACCCTTACTAAGCCCTTGAAAATTAAGCCCATGGGCATCCCAAGATCATCAAAACGTTCTCGTTGCCTTAAAGGACCACCATTTCTTGGTTGCTTTTGGGGGCCATCAATTGTACACAATGCCTTCTTTCCTTTACCGGATGTCGGAGCCGTGTTGGAAGGGTAAGGTTTATAGCGGCGAGACATGTTCAGACTCGTAGTCTTTTCCCGTGCACGAACCCTTTTGATGTAATCATCAATGTAATCGTCGAGATTCGACCTTTTGTAAACTTCATTCGTGTCAGATACACAAGATTGATATGGTGAGATGGCCCGAGTCGAGCGATCATCGATACTCTCGTTGCTAGGCTTTTCTTGTACCTTCTTAATTGGTTCTACCAATAATCCATTGGACGAGTCAATAGGAACATTAGGATTGCATGACCCCGCCACAAGATTGGCATTAGCAAACGAAACCACAGTAGGAAGTACTCTGGTGGGAGGAATGACAGCCGAGCATTAAAAGCGTGATCGTAATCTTCCTCATAAGGCCTGGCAGTTGCCGAAGATGAAGATATATGGCTCGTAATGGGTGGGTACCAGGGAGCAGTGAGTGCGGATCCAGAAGGCTGCTGAAAACATGAGGTTTGAGGCATCGTAACGGTGGGATTGAATGTGTCTTGACCGCACTGAGGAACATGACTGCAAGGGAAATGTGTATACTGTACTTGATGAGTAGGAGCAGCTTGCGTAACGACCGGGTGGAGAATTTGATGAGGAGCATTTGACCTTGTCGGACTTCCCAACCGGAGGGGCGGGGTAAAGCCTGATGAAGTGGTGATAAAAGCCTGGTGGCCCACGTGATCTTGCAGTATCATAGGGGCCAGTGTGCTTTGAGAATTGGAGGAAGCAAGCCGGCCCCTCTCGAACCATGGAGCACGAGAAACGAACTGTCCCATTCCGAGATGGTGACCCGGGCGACTGATGCGGTGAAGTAGCAAACTGGCCCCTTCCAAGCTTGCGGGCGAAAGCCAACCGACTCAATCCCGGTGGTGAGACACGAGAGGCACCGGGGGCAGGTTGACCTAGATCGGACTGTTGAGGAGTATCGAGCGAAGGGCCGAGATGTACCGACTGACCAATTCCAGATTGATGGCCCGGGCCGACCGAGGTTTTGGAGTAGCGAACTGACTCCATTCCAAGCTGCGGGAACGGGCTGATTGAAACCCAAAGGTGAAAACCGATAGGTGCCGGGGAAGTTGACCAAGATCGATACGATGAGGCCGAGAGGCAGGGATGAGTGATAGGTTGGGGATGCTTGGCCCATTAGTAGTTCCACACGAAAGGGAACAGGGCATTTGATGGTAGTTGGCATGCCAGGGAGGGTAATTAGCTCCAATCTTCGCCTCAACCGTAAAGGTTCTATTAGGGTGGTGAACAATTGCTAGCCCTGGGTTCTCGATACTTTCCAATAACTGACTGATCTGAGCCTCTTGATTTTGTCTTATCCGTTCCAACATCTCGATTCCACTGTTCGGCATTTTGCGGATTTTCGGGGTGTGGAGTTGTACGTCCCCACCGTTCTCCTCTGAGTTGGTCATTCTGAAACTTTGAGCTGAAGCGAAGGAGGAAACCGATGAAGTATCGACTTCGGAATGACCGAACCGAACAAACGATGACCCGGGGTCTCGATCCAAACTTTGCTTACTGTGGAAGGCACAAAAGGATGTGGTTCGGACTCGGGAAGCGAAACAGGTTGGTGTTTGGGCTTAGGGCTCATGCAACATGCGGTTATTTGTTCATGTTTACTTAAAACACGTTTTATTAACCTAATCGGTTGGAAAAGATTGCTCTTCTTTTCGCAAACTACTCGATTCTGGATCGGTGGGCCCCGTCACTACGTCTATAAGCCCCTCGTATTCCACGTATTTCGACCTCCCGGGGTGGACAGCCCCGGCGAGGGTCCTATAGAGCAAGCGGGTCCCACCGACCGAAAAGAAAACGATCCTAAAAGTCTGGCGGGTAATCGAGTCTTAACGAGCATTCGATGTAAATTACGGACAAGGCGACGTCAAAAGTCAAGATCATGTCCGAGGGCTCGACGAAAAGTCGGCATGATTTGGACCGATAAATGTCCACGATTGATCTTGATTTGTTGTCAATTAGGCCGTAATTAGGCATGGAATAATCATTAATCCTTGATGACTCGGTGTCAATCTTTGGGAGTCGGTGTATAATTTGTGCCGGTCGGGCGAAGTCAAGGCGCCGGTCAATATCTTGATCAAAGTCTGCGGCGGAAAACCGGCAGAACTTCGACTGATTAGGGTCCCCGAAAGATATTGAGTCGGTATGCCGACAAAGGCTTGAAAGGAAAGGTCTATACACAGACAGGGCATGACACAGACCAGACTAAAAACCAACCGGGTCTCGGACAAAGTGTGTCACGGACAAGTGCATGGTCGACACGAGGCTCAATGGGATGTTTGGGTAGTCCTGTGCTCATCCGAGAGGCGTAATAAGACCAAACGGACCGCGACAAGGATTTTCCCGGGTTAGGGACGTAGTGTGCGGTGTACGGTCACGTGCGCGTAGTGTGCAAGCGATCTATATTCTTTTACGAGTAAAATAGGAAATTTTTCATGTGTCTTAAAAATATGATGCATGATGATTTTTTTTTGAAAATTTTCTTTTTTTTTTTTTGAAAATCCTTTTTTTTTTTTGAAATTTAATGAACACATAAGCACGTAAGCACGAAAATTCCGACAGTTAGGGACATTATTCCGACAGTCAAAATTTTGACTTTCTCCGAGGCGGCCAAAACAACACGAAAACTGTGCAAAAATCAACACACACACAAAAATGATTTTCAAAGCCGGGACGGAAGCTTGACCCTCAAAAGCTTTTTTTTGAAAACGGTGATACCGGTACGTGGGATTGTTAAACCACAATTTATCCCCGACTCGTGTTAGGAGGCGATAACGGGAAGTTTAATGGTTTCCACCAATATACCAAATACCATTTTTTTTTTTTAGAAAAAGCTTAGTCCCCAGCGGAGTCGCCACTGTGATGATGTGTCGCCATTTTCTCGCGGGAAATGAAATTCGATTCCTTTCGTAGTTTCTTTGAAAAAAAAACAAATACAACCCGGGAAAAAAGAACGGAGTCGCCACGCCATTTTTGTTTTAAGGGCCAAAACTTTGAAAAAAGCCCGAGATCAGAAATTTGGGTTCGGAGGTCATGTTACACGCCGGGAAGGACGTTAGTGTGCACCCGGAATGCCTCGTAAAACGAGTCTTCCAAGCTGAAAATCATTTGTGTGTGTGTGTGTGTGTGTTTTGGCCAAAATAAGTTGAAACTCAGAAAAGTAAAAATTGGGATATCTTTTTAAGACTTTAAAATGATCCCATGATTTTTTGGAAGATTTTTGGATTGAGATTTGGTACTCAAAAGACCTTTTGAAGTTGAGAGCCATTTCTGCCAGAATGAAAAAGGCAGTGGACCTTTGATTTTGAAATGGATTCAAGGGTCTTAAAACTTCATAATCTGGATAAACTCAGAGAATGAAAGTTGTTCCAGACACCTTAAATAAGATTTTTACGAAGGAATTTTCCATTTTGGAGAAGATTTGAGGGGTCAAAACCTTCTGGAAACCTCAGATATGAGATCTGGATTCCCAGAAGCTGATGAACTAGCCTCTGAAAGAAAATTTGAAAAGAGGAGTTTTACTCACCCAAAAAATAAAGTAAAAATATGTATGGAAATATCTGGATGTTGGCTACAAAAAGTATTTTGTAGTCAACACCAAATTCCACATTTATCTGTGTCCAAAAAATTAGACCATGGACTGAGGTCTGAGAAAATTGCTACTGGACAGCAACTTCTCAAGAAAGAAAATATGATTTTAAGGGGGGTTTTGCATCCATGCTTGTCCCCATTTCCCTAGGTTTTGGTTAGTGATCACTATACATTTTAGTGGTGAATCAACTATACCAAACCATCCTTGGGGTACATTAGGACTAAGCATTTCATTTGCTTGGGAAGGGGATTTTTATCCTTTGAAAATGAGATTTGATGCTTGAAAATGGTTTTTAGGGTTTTGAAAATGAGTTTTCTTTGCAAGAAAGTAAGAGAACTTGAAAATAATTTTGATTTTTGTAGAAGATCATACATGGAGATGGTCTTCCATGGTGATCTTCTTAGATCTAAAGCAAGAAGATGAAAGAACTACATTTTGTAGTTTGCAAATGCATGCATGGTTGGAGTTTAGGGTAAGGAGAAGGAGGGTTTACCAATCTTCCTTGTGTTCTTGAGTTTTTGGCTTGAGTGTATGAGTGTTTAAGGCTTAAGTATGAGAGTGAGTGGATGAGTGTGAGTTGGGAAAGATTGGAGAGAAAATGGTGACAATTCTTGAAGAATTCTCACTGTTTTCTCTCTATATTTCGCCAGAGGTTCGGTGCAATTGGTGTTGTTTCCCTTTATTTTTGTGACTGGAGGGCTCAATTTATAGCCCTCTGAAAATGACAGACTCATCCGCGCGGATAGGGTTGCTTGGCGTGCACTGTTCATTAAATGCAGCTCCAGCTTTGGACAGGAAGAATATTTCTTTTGAAAATTCAAATTAACAGCCAGTTTATTGTTTCCAGCCATTTCTATTTATGGTTTTCTTCCTTTGTTTTGCTTTTTAAGATTCTTTTTGAGGTTTAACCTTAAATAACAATGCCCATTTTACCCTCATTTTGTTAGAAATGTTAGGATTGTTAGGAATTGTTAGAAATGTTATAACTTTCGTTAATTTTCTAACGAAAATTCTAACAAGCTCAAATTGGAGCACTTACAAGTGGGCTTCAGTATTTAACTCTTACTCGTCCAGATATAGCATTCGCTGTCAACCAAGTGTGTCAGCTCATGCATTCTTCCCGCATAACTCACTTGCTTGTAGTCAAACGGATTCTACGATACGTTAAGGGTACACTCTATCGAAGCCTACACTTTTCTCGATCTCTTGATACATCGTTATGTGCCTATTCAGACTCCGACTAGGCTGGTGCTCCGGATAGTCAGCGTTCCACCACTGGCGCCTGTATTTTCATTGAACCAAACCTTGTAGCTTGGACAGCAAAGAAATAGCCCACAGTTGCTCGATCGAGCAGTGAGGCAGAGTATCGGGCTCTAGCCACCACCGCAGCCGAATTACTTTGGTTTTCTTTTTTGTTCCGTGAACTTGGACTCTTTCTCGCACCACCCCAGCTTTTTTGTGACAACGTTTCAGCGCTACACATGGCTAGCAATCCCGTGTTCCATGCTCGTACCCGACATATTGAAATTGATTTAAATTTTGTTCGGGATCTTCATCAGTGTGGGTTTCTACATTTGTCCCATATCACTACGGTTGACCAGTTAGCCGATATTTTCACAAAGGGACTCTCTCGGCCTCAGCTTGATTTATTGTCTGGCAAGCTTCAGCTGACACCCGTACCGCTTTGCTTGAGGGGGGTGTAAAACACAAAAATGAGCCGTGATATTCACAGCTCATTATCCCGTTAATATCGCCGAGATTACTCTTGATTGAGATAAATTAGGAATGTATATTTGTAATTATTGGTAGGTAATTTGTTGTAATCCTTACCTAGAATAGTGGAGTAGTGATACAATCATGAACTCAATGTATTCAGAGAAGAACATGAAGAGAGAGAGAGAATATATTTCATTGTATATTGATATTATGTTACAGAGGAATAACAAACTGAGTATTTATACTCAGACTTCTAACCACCCTAACTAACTCCACAAGAAGTTACAACCAAGCCCTTATACTATATGCAAAAGTGAATTACAGAACTTAACTTTTTTGAGATGACTCAATGTCTATATCTATATTCCCAATATCCCCCTCAAACTGGAAGGTTGAAACAAATTGCAAACTTTCAGCTTGGAGAGTAAATGAGACATCTGAGTGGAGGACAAAGCTTTTGTGAACAAGTCAGCTAGCTGATTGTCTGTAGAAATATGCATAGTAGAAATAATACCCTTCTTCAGCTGTTCTCTGACTAAATGACAATCCAAATCAATGTGTTTAGTCCTTTCATGAAAGACTGGATTGGAAGCTATGTGCAAAGCAGCCTTGTTGTCACAAAAAAGCTTTACTGGTGTAAGAGAAGTAACACCAAAGTCTTTAAGCAAAGACAAAAGCCAAAGAATTTCACAACATGCATTAGCCAAGGATCTGTACTCTGCCTCTGCAGAAGATCTAGAAATGGTGTTCTATTTCTTGGCCTTCCAAGTGATTAAACTAGAACCAAGCATAGCACAGTAACCAGAAATAGATTTCCTTGTGGTGGGACAACTACCCCAGTCTGCATCACAATAAACTTGTAGATTCAAAGAGCTAGTAGAAGGATAGAACAACCCTTGCCCTATTGAACCTTTGAGATACTTAACAAGTTTAAGGGCAGGATTGTAATGAGGAAGCCTGGGATGAGACAAAAACTAACTTAAAATATGAACAGCATAGCCAATGTCTGGTCTTGTAATTGTAAGATAGATAAGCCTCCCTACAAGCCTTCTATACTTGTTAGCATCAGGTAATATCTCTCCTTTATCAGAGGCCAAAGAGTGATGAATATCAATGGGAAGGTTAGAGTGATGAGCAGTGATAAGACCAGTATCATGGATGATATCAAGAGTATATTTCCTCTGATGTAAATAAATTCCTTGAGTACCTCTAGCAACCTCAATGCCCAGAAAATATTTAAGAAGACCCAAGTCTTTTATGGAGAAATGAGTATGTAAATGTTTCTTGAGATCAACAAGAATACTCTCATCAGAACCAGTGAGAAAAATATCATCAACATAAATAAGCACAGCAGTGAATGAAGTAGATGTGGCTAGGAAAAACAGAGAATGATCATTTTGAGATTGAGAGAAACCAAATTGAAGCAGAGCAGAAGAGAACTTAGCGAACCACTGTCTAGGAGCTTGTTTAAGCCCATACAGAGATTTGAGAAGTCTGCACACCAATGGTTTTGAAGAAGAATGAAGAGAAGATGGTGGATTATATCCTGGAGGCAATGACATGTACACCTCTTCATCCAAGTCCCCATGAAGAAAAGCATTAGACACATCCATTTATTGAATAGGCCAGCCATTAAGTGAAGCAACAGATAAGAAAACTCGAAAAGTAGGCATCTTTGCAACAGGAGCAAAGGTCTCAAAATAATCTTCACCTTATGTTTGTGTAAACCCTTTTGCAACCAATCTTGCCTTATATTTATCAAGGGACCCATCAGCATTGTATTTAAGCTTAAAAATCCACTTGCATCCAATAGGTCTTTTGTGAGATGGCAATTCTTGGACAACCCATGTTTTATTCTTTTCCAAAGCAGTTATTTCACTGACCATAGCATTACACCAATTGGGATCTTTGATGGCTTGTTTGTAAGTTTGAGGTTCAGATAGTGTAGAGATATTGCATATATAGGAAAAATAAGAAGAAGATAGAGAAGAATAGTCAATGAAAGAAGAGGAAGGAAGAAAACAAGTACTAACCTGTGAAGAAGAAGAAGAAGAAGAAGAAGAAGAAGAAGAAGAAGAAGAAGAAGAAGAAGAAGAAGAAGGTGGGATTGTAAACTGAGGGATACCAGTGTAATCTGCAAGCCTTTTTGGAAGTTGTCTAGTTCGAACAGGTCTTGAAGTAACAGGAGGAGGTGAAGAAGCAGTAGGAGGAGAAGAAGAAGTATTAGGAGAAGGAGAGAGATCAGGAGAAGAAGAAGAAGGAAGACTAGAAGCAGATTCAGATTCAATGTCAGTTGAAGGAGAAGATGAATAAAGATCAACAAACATAGGAATCAAACACTCAGAAGAATTGTAAGGAGACTCTTTGAATGGAAATTGAGATTCATAGAAAACAACATCTCTACTATGAAAGATTTGATGAGAGGTGAGATCATACAATTTGTATGCCTTTTTTCCAAAAGGATATCCAAGAAAAATACAATTCCTTGATCTTGGAACAAATTTATCTCTATGAGTGGAGAGAGTAGATGCATAACAAAGAGACCCAAATACTTTTAAATGATGATAGAGAGGAGATCTATGAAGTAAAGACTCATAAGGAGTTTTGTTATTAAGAACAGAAGAAGGAAATCTATTGATGAGATATGTGGCTGTAAGAATGCAATCACCCCAAAATTTTATAGGTAAGTGAGAATGAAATCTTAAAGCCCTTGCCACCTCAAGAAGATGTCTATGTTTTCTTTTCACTCTTCCATTTTGTTGAGGTGTATTAACACATGAGCTTTGTTGTTCAATACCCAGAGAAGAAAGAAGTGAAGAAACTTGAGCATTAAAGAACTTAGTACCATTGTCACTTCTGATTTGAGTGACCTTGGCTTGGAATTGAGTTTTAGTCATGGTGATAAACTGACTAAGGAATGAACCCACCTGAGATTTTGAAGAAAGAAGGAATGTCCATGTAGTTCTAGAACAATCATCAACTATAGTAAGAAATGAAGTATGACCATTATAAGTTGGATGTTTATAAGGGCCCAAAGATCACAGTGAAGTAAAGAACATGCAGAAGAATTATGACTAGTGCTAATAGGAAAAGGCATTCTTGATTGTCTAGCAAAATGGCAAGTGTCACATGGAGAAGAAGTAGCATGAGTACATTGTAAAGATGGAATATGAACCAATTGAGATAAAGGAATATGACCAAGTCTAAAATGCCACAATGTAGACAAAGGAGTTTTACAACTAATAGAACTAACAAAGGAATGTAACTGCAGATCAGAACTGGAAACATCACTTGGAAGAATCATCTTGTACAATCCATCCCTCAGTTGTCCAATCCCCTTCACCTTCTTGTCCACAAGGTCCTGAAAAAGACAGTGATTGGGAAAGAACAAGAGACACACATTGTTGTCAGATGATAGTTTGGTGCCAGAGATAAGATTATAATGAAAGTCAGGTAAAAAAGAACATTATGGAGACTGATGGAATTGGAAATGTGAATTGTACCTTTGTGAGTGATTTTAGAAGTATTGCCATTAGGCAATCTAATGGAGTTATGAGTAGGAACAGGATTGGATAGAAGAGAGAAATTATGTGTGACATGATCACTAGCACCAGTATCTATAATCCAATCAGTGTAATGCTTGGCATTGTGAGATAATCACATTGGAGAGAATAAGTCAGAGACAGAGGCTGTGTTACCTGTAAAGTGATCAGGAGCAAATGATGTGGTAGATTGAACATTGTCCAACATTTGTTGATACAAGTTGACTTGAGATTGAGAAGCCCCTTGATACACTGAGTTACTGACAGGTGTTTCAAACAGAGGAGGTAGATTAGAGCCACTAGTAAGAGCATGTGCATGTGCACCATGTGATAGACCAACACCAGAAGAAACATTGTTGACAGGAGCTCTGGTCCTTAGATTCTTGGGCATCCTGGATGGATCTGGTCTCTTCCCATACAATTGGTGTCACTCAGGGAATCCTTTAATAAAGAAACAAGTGTCCTTTGTGTGTCTATTGCCACCACAATGATCACAGAGCAAGTGAGACTTATCCACAGATTTTTTGTACAAAGAAGATCTTGGACCTTGACTTTTAGAAAGTAAAGCAGTGGTATTATCATCTATAGATGAAGGAATGACCACAGATGAGCCAATGCCCCTTTGTTTCTCATCTTGACATAGGAGAGAAACAGCTTGACCAAGACTAGGAAGAGGATCCATCATCAGAATAGAGCCTCTAACACTTGTATAGCATTCATTCAACCCCATAAGAAACTTATTTAAGTATTGAACATGAGTGAAAGTGTCTAATTGCTGAGCTGAACCACAAGAGCAATTGCAAGTGCATTTAGGAATGTTGCTCAAATTTAAAAATTCATCCCACAAGGACTTAAACTTTGTGTAATACTGAGAAACAGATTGAGAGCCTTGGGAGAAGGCTGACATCTCCTTCCTAATTTGATAAATCCTGAGAGTGTTGCCCTGAGTAAATCGTGTCTGTAATTCCTCCCACATCTCCTTAGCACTGGTAACATACACAACACTCGACCTGATTTTAGGATTAATGACATTCAAAATCCATGAAATTAACATGTCGTTACATCGATCCCAATGAATCAGATACTTTGAACCAATACTAGGTCGAGTATGAACACCAGTAATTATACCTAATTTCATCTTAGTGGATAAAGCAATGGTCATAGCCCGCTTCCATTCTGAGTAATTAGAACCAGATAGAATGATAGTGATGATACTCATACCAGAATTGTCGTTTGGATGAAGATACAGAGGATGCGAGGGGCTCAATTGAATTATAGCTGCTTCCACATCATACGGATCAGTAGAAATGATGGATTCAGGATTGGTGTTTGATTCCACCATTAGAACAAAGAGAACATGAAGGAAATGAGTTGATTTGGAGAAGAAATTCAACAATCAATCGCGGAAAGGCTTTGATACCATGATACAATCATGAACTCAATGTATTCAAAGAAGAACATGAAGAGAGAAAGAGAAGATATTTCATTGTATATTGATATTCTGTTACAGAGGAATAACAAACTGAGTATTTATACTCAGACTTCTAACCACCCTAACTAACTCCATAAGAAGTTACAACCAAGCCCTTATACTGTATACAAAAGTGAATTACAGAACTTAACTTTTCTGAGATGACTCAATGTCTATATCTATATTCCCAATAAGTAGGACTCTTCTCTGTAATGTAATCTATAAAGTATATATACTTAACCTAATACAAAGGAATAATCATGGTGGGTTTTCTTTCTAACCCTCTGCGCAATCTCTCTCTCTCCTATCTCTTACCTGTGTATTATAGTTCCTTCCATAGCAGTTAATTCAACGAGATAAGCTAAAAAGTGTTGAAGAAAGATTTTTTTTTCCAAAAATAATTAATTAAATATTAATTAATAGGGAAGTGCCTCTGGTCGCTCCTTTTTCAATTTCACTACCACAATGGTGATTCAAACCCGCTAGCGTACTATAGCTTTTTTACATTAATTATGTATTGAACAAAAGCAAAACCCTTAGTAACAGTTGGTTGGGCAATAATAAAAAGTACTCCACCGCTTTGCCTAGCAATACGACATATGTATGGCTCTCGCCTTCTTTTGTCAATTTTTTTGTTTAAGCTTACTCCTTGTGGACGAGCAACAGTGGGCCGTAGCCCATACCATGACTCCTAGTGCAAAAGCTAGCACCATTTTAACTTAGAGCTGTAATTTTGTAGTTGTGGTTGGAAAAATGGATTTGTTACCTATCCCATTAAGAACAACAAATTCTTTGGTACATCACCTCCGGGTTATCACCGGAAGACTGTTCAGTGCTCCAAATCATGCAAGTAAACACGAGGGTTGCACACGTTGCGGGACTTAACCCAACACCTTATGGCATGAGCTGACGACAACCATACACCACATGTGTGCGCGTTCCCGGCTTTTACTTGGTTTTCTTTCTGATCTCTATGCATTTCACCGCTCCACCAAAAATTTCCTCTACAAAAGAGACAAAATTTGATGAGTCTCTTTTAGATATCAATTCAAGCTGATTTAGAAGGATCTTTTGATTCTCAAATAATGAAGGGTAAGGGGATCTGTAGGAAAACAATTTATGATTTTCCCAAAACTTGAATTCTCATTGATCAACTTGTGAATATATAGGTTACAATAAAATCCTGGTCTAAAGAGTTCAATTCTGAACAGGAATTAACAAAAGGAAACCTAATTAACAAAAGAAACAATAGGGAAAGGAAATATAATCACGCCAGATCTACTCCTGGGTGGCCGCCCACTAGGCCTGGGCGGTCGCCCACTTGTACAGAGGTTTTAGCCTCGTTGGGTTTTGAAGCTGGGCGGTCGCTCACTCTGCCTGGGCGGTCGCCCACTTGTACAGACGTTTTCGTGTTGCTGAGAAAAGGAGCTGGGCGGTCGGCCACTTCAGCTGGGCGTTCGCCCACTTGTACAGCGCCTTCTTCAACATCTTCACAGGATCAAAGTTCCAAATTAGGCAGGCAACTAATCACGAAGGTTTCTCACAATGGGACTTAACCCAACACCTTACGACATAAAGTGATGACTTGTTCATTGTTGAGTTATCGCTCACTATCTGGATGAAAATGGTGGTCCGAAAGCTTCCTCATATAACCATATATAACCAATTAGTTATTATGTTTCTATTTCTTTGTCGAATTGAGCAAAGGTACTTCTATTTACCTATCTCTTCTACTTAATACTCTTTTATTGGGTGTCCATTGTGCTTTGTAAGGGTGGAAAGACAAGTACTCATTAGTCATGTTTTGATGTAGGAGGAATTGAAGGTCAAGCGGCAGTCTCGCAAGGATTCAACGGAGGTTCTCCTGGCGTTGAGGCGAACGCCTCATTCAGCCCAAGCAGACGCCTCAAGGTGGAGGAACAACGGGCATGGCTACTGGAAGGGAGGCGGCCGCATGATCAATCCCAGGCGAGCAACTCACGACAAAAGGAGCAACCCATCATCCTCTGTTGCTCAGGCGAGCGCCTGAGATCTTCCCGGCTAGCGCCTCATTTGACGGGAGGATTATTGATGTTTTGCTTTAATTTTATTATTGTTGTTTTTGATTTATTTAAGTTAGGGGTATTTTGGGCATTGATTGGCTATTTCGTTTTAGGGTTTATGTTAGGGTTTTGAGAGAGTATTTAAACACTTTTAGGGCTTTTGTTAAACGCAGTTTTTGATATTTAATTTCAAGAGTTTTCTCTTAATTCCTGGTGGATTCCAGATTACTGCTGGTGGATTCCAGTATTGTGTTTGAGGATTCTTCGTTTGAAGAATTCTTGTGATTAGTGCGCTAATCATGAAATCTATCGCTTTCGTACTGCGTCAGTTGGTACCCCTAACTTAAATAAATCAAAAACAGCAATAATAAAATTAAAGCAAAACATCAATAATCCTCCCGTCAAATGAGGCGCTCGCCGGGAAGATCTCAGGCGCCCGCCTGAGCAACAGAGGATGATGGGTTGCTCCTTCCGTCGTGAGGCGCTCGCCTGGGATTGATCATGCGGCCGCCTCCCTTCCAGTAGCCATGCCCATTGTTCCTCCACCTTGAGGCGTCCGCTTGGGCTGAATGAGGCGTTCGCCTAAACGCCAGGAGAACCTCCGTTGAATCCTTGCGAGACTGCCGCTTGACCTTCAATTCCTCCTACATCAGTCACCCATTCTTCAAAAGAACTCGACCCCGAGATATCCGATATTTGAAAAGAGCCATTCCATCGAAATAAATACTTTGAATAAATTCGCCCCTTTTTCAAGATTTGATGTAAACCAATTTTGTCCGGATAAAAATTAAAACTATCAATCTCATCCATCCGTTGATCGTCCTTCTAAACCTCCCCATAATCAACAATAAAAATTTCATCGTATTTAGATTCTTCCGCCTCATCAATAACACCCACCATATCATCAACAAAAATCTCGCCCCATGCAAAACTCGATTTTGCAACAAACCAATTAAGTCAGACTTCATCCTACACCTTGGACTCAACATTCTTGTCCTCAGATATTGTCTTTTCTTCCTCGTCAGTGAATTTTGGTTCTTCCATCACAGGAAACTCGACTTTATTGTCTTCAATCTTTTCCTTTGCTTCAGCCAATGGAACGGATGGACTTGGTATGCCTTCAGCTACCAGATTTTCTTCTTCACCAGTGCCTTTTGGTTCTTCAATTAGAGACGGTTCAATATCTTTGTCCACAGTTTTCTCTTCCGGTTCAGCCAAAGGGGATGCAGAAATCGGCAAATCCTCAACCTTTTCCTTGACTTGTTGAATGACTTCCTCTCCCTTGAAATCCTCGTTCAACGTGTTTGGATCTGGAGTTGATTTGGCTTCATCTATACGCCTAATTGCAGCAGATTTTTTTGCCTCCAATCTCGGAATAACTACTTCTATCAAGTAATCAAGTCTGTCAGCGTTAATATCAATCTGCCTCCTATATTCTTGCTTAGTCTTTCGTTTGACCTCTGCGTCTTCCAAATCAAGCAATTGATATGCCTTTTGGCGACGTTGACTTTCCTCTCGTCGAGCTCGATCAAGATTATAATTAATTTTAACAAGAAGAGCATGGGTGTCAGCAGTGTTACCTCCATTAATGGCCATCTTCTTCGTTAGATCAATCTGTGTAGGAAGATGAACCGGTTTAACTTCCTTGTCTCTCTCGCCCCTACGATTTCGATCAGCATGAGTGTTGTGACCTTGTTAAGGAGCCACCAACGCTGCAATCTGTGTTTCCAACGCGGCAATAGCGGTGGTTAAGCCATCGGCATCTGCCTTTATTGTTTGATCCCCCATAACGAATCAGCGATGAAAAGACAAGATAAAGCCTGCTCTGATACCAACTAACGCAGCACGGAAGCGATAGATTTCGTGATTAGCACACTAATCACAAGAATTCTTCAAGCGAAGAATCCTCAAACACAATACTGGAATCCACCAGCAGTAATCTGGAATCCACCAGGAATTAAGAGAAAACTCTTGAAATTAAATATCAAAAACTGCGTTTAATAAAAGCCCTAAAAGTGTTTAAATACTCTCTCAAAACCCTAACACAAACCCTAAAACGAAATAGCCAATCAATGCCCAAAATACCCCTAACTTAAATAAATCAAAAATAGCAATAATAAAATTAAAGCAAAACATCAATAATCCTCCCGTCAAATGAGGCGCTCGCCGGGAAGATCTCAGGCGCCCACCTGAGCAACAGAGGACGATGGGTTGCTCCTTCCGTCGTGAGGCGCTCGCCTGGGATTGATCATGCGGCCGCCTCCCTTCCAGTAGACATGCCCGTTGTTCCTCCACCTTGAGGTGTCCGCTTGGGCTGAATGAGGCATTAGCCTCAACGCCAGGAGAACCTCCGTTGAATCCTTGCGAGACTGCCACTTGACCTTCAATTCCTCCTACATCATGTTTTGTTAGTTTATCAGTACATATATCCTTTATTCCGCCCAAAATGTATTCTTCAAAAGAGAAGGAAGCGATCTATATTAGAAAAACTAATTGTGATTGGAGCGCCAACTGCGGCGATCTTCACCCTTCATAAAGGAACCAATAATTTTACATGACTGTAAATCCTAGAATGATGATTCAACCCTGTCCTTCCTCCTTTTTGGGTGCCTAGGTATCCCCCATCAGCCTTTCCTTTTTTGAAACTTGCTCTTTGACCATTATACACATAAATCGCGCAGGTCACTATCAATGGAACCTTCTCTTTCAAATGGAAAGTGGTGTTCCAATGCGAATCTCAATGATCACTTGCTTTGATTCTACATATTGATCGTTTTGAACTTAAAGAGAACTTTAAATGAGGGGGATTCATTAGCTCGTTATTTAGTACTTCCAAACTATTTACTAAAGCTATACCCTCTACCTATTGGTCACCTATCAATCACCTTCTCGCGAACAAGCGAGGATAGAATAACGATTAATTGAAAGCTACAAAGAGGAAAACTCCACTGGTAAATTAAACAAAATAAAAAGAATCTTTCATTCATAAATCCTCAATTGATTCTCATTCAATGCTAACCAGCATGGTGGAATCCCTTTATTAGTCTAAGAGCGTGGTCCTCCCCTGTCGATCTCCCTATGACTAGATCGATAGACGAACTCAACCTTCTATATGCTCAATCCAATTAAGTCATTATCTTCAACCAATATCGCTATATCCCCCTTTTGGGATTAGGATGGCACTGTGATGTCCTTTTCCCTTATCCTAGAACAATTAGATTGAGAATATATCTATGAGATGACTATATTTTTGATATGCATGAAATGATGGTATTTGCGGTAATAGAAAGACTATTATTAGCCACGTAATTTAGTAGGGTGAAATTCATCTTACTTTATTTGTATTTGGGGCCTCTGGGGAGAGTGGAATTTCTTTTTGACAAATAGGAATGAGGAAGACTTGGGATTTCCGTGTTTTATAGTTTAGCTTTTGTGTGGAAGTACCCAAGAGAAAGAACTAAATGTATATTCCCTCAATCCCGTATGAAATTACACTTTCCCAGCTGAAATTATACACTTCATTTTGGGAAAGTTTATAATACTTCTTTAATTAGTGGGACCCACTTCCACACTTACAACAACTTTCCACTTACTATTTCATAACCCACTTTCTCTTTACTACCTCACTTTTCATACTCACAACACCTCTTTCACTACCACATTTCCTTAAATCCCATGCCCAACAAAAAAAAATGTACCGTACCAAACCAACCTCGATCAAACGGGTCTGGGATGTAGGAATCTTAGCCTTCCCCATAATAGAGGCCTTGGTTTCCCCAATAACATGGGCCTTTGGATTGAGTGTCAAAGGGTAATTGGACTTAGCTTGTCCAATTGAGGCATCAGTGGTAGTGGCAGCAGAAACGATACCTTGCTCGACTTCAGAAGCTGGCTTGATGGGCACAACCACCACCTTCCTCTTAGCGAAATTATCCTAACGAGCCTCCAGGTCGGCCAGTAAATGAAGTTCCCTAAATCTGCAAATAGTCGCAACTAACTGTGAATGTGTGCCCAAATTTTGTGTGTTGGATTCACGCGAGTTTGAAAACATCCGATTTAATTTGAAAAACGGAGTCACCACGCCATTTTGATTACCTCAAAACTTTGAAAAAAATGTTTTATGGTTTCGGAGGTTAAGTTACCCCTTGGGAAGAACGGATCGTCGTTCACCCAAGGTGCCTTGCCGTAGCAAGTCTCCCTAGATTCCGTTTATTTTGCTTGCTTGCGTGCTTTCTTGTGTGCATGTGTTTGAAAAGGGGGGGATGTCCCAAGTTATCTTCCGGACGTACAAACCATTTATTGGTTGTCGCTCGGGATTTCTTGGATTTTATGTATTCGGGATTTTGATCCCGTCCTCATCTTGGACTTGTGATCATCTTTTTTTTAACCTCGGGACTTGCGTGATCGAGAAAGGGACTCCCTTTTATAGTCCAAAATGAGGTTCTTTAGGAAGGAATGTCCTTAGCCCATCAATCCTACACTTTAAGACGGTCGAGCTCATATAGATGCTTCATACTCATCTTAAGTGGTAATCGGAGATATTGGGTTCAAGGTTATCCCTTTCTAAAGAGATTATGAAACCTTTAATGGAAGGAACGATGTAAAGATAGGATCTTCTACACCGGTCCGTTCCAAGGTTGCTAATGGGGACATGGGGGAAATGCATGATAAAAATGACATTTTAAGTGAAAAGATGACATTTTAGGGTTGCAAATGATGCTTTTTGGTTTAAAGAAGTGATCTTTATGGTTTAAAGAAATGATTTTGTGCAAAGGAGGCATTTTTATGGGAAAAATAGCATTTTAGGTGCAAATGATGCATAAAGATGTTATTTTGAAAACAAAGGATGCATTTCTATGTATGAAAATGATTTTTGGGTGCAAAGGATACATTTTTAATGTGAAAAGAGATTTTGAATGCAAAGGATGCAATTTTTATGCAAAGGATGCTTTTTATGTATGAAAATGGGTTTTAGGTGCAAAAGATACACCTTTATGTATGAAAATGGCATTTCAATGAAAAGATGGCATTTTATGTACATAGATACTATCTAAATTGCAGATAGACATCAGATTATAGCATGATGAGGGTTAGAATCAGATTACCAACTGGACAGATGAAGGTTCTGCAAACTGGCTTAAGTTGTCGCGTGACATAGGCTGCCTATGTCGCGTGACATACTTAGCCACTTTGCAGGGACCTTAACAACTGGGATTTATAGAGGCAACAAGGCATTAATATAGCCAAGTTACTTCAGTGATAGATCCCAAAAACATGTATATGATCATTTCAAGGGGAGTATGGAAAGGTAAAAGCCAGATTACAAGTGAAAAGATGAAGTTTCTGCAAACCGGCCAATGTTGTCGCGTGACATAGGCTGCCTATGTCGCGTGACATACTTAGCCACTTTGCAGAGACTTCTGTTTGGGATCTACAGAGGTAACAAGGCATTAATATAGCCAAGTTACTTCACAAATAGATCTCAGAGAGCAAGTATTTCAATAATGAACACTTCAAGAGGGTGTGGATATGAGGGATCCACACTCATCTCGAGTGTTCATGCAAAAACAATGCCAAACCGGGGCTTTTACTTGAAATGATATGCAAATGGATATGGATCTAAGCAATATAACACTAAAGCATGCAACTTTAATCAGAATACCATATTATCAACGCATTTAGCATAGAGATTTCACATATAATGAAGATAGGGGAAGGAAAAGGGTAGAAAATCGTTACCCTTGAAGACCACGACTTCCTATATCAAGTTAGATATAGGAGCCTTCAAAACATCAACCTCCGGGGCTGAGATTGAGCCTTGGTTCAATGAGAACCTTTGGTTCTTGGTGTGTGTGGGAAGTGTGTGTGGGATGGTGAGTGATTTTGGGAGGATTAGGGTGTGTTTTGGGGGATATGTGAGGAGGGAGTAGGCTTCTGGGCGTATTCTCTGTAGAGGGGTACTGAGGGGTGGAAAAGGGGTGTCCAAAATGAGAGGTGAAGGCCTTTATTTATAGGCTGCATGCATGGGCTTATTATGTCGCACGACATAACAAGCCATAACCATTTTCCTTCTAGAAACATGTAAGGTGGCAACCTTCTAGAAGTTTTCTTGGCAGGTTATGTCGCACGACATAACAAGCCCCTTCCAGTTCCTTCTAGAAACATGCAAGGTGGCAAGCTTCTAGAAGTCTTCATGGCCTAGTATGTCGCACGACATAAGTAGCCACTTCCAGTTCCTTCTAGAAGCATGCAAGGTGGCAGTTTTCTAGAAGGTTTTTCTTGAATTAAGAAAAACGTGTTTCTTAATCTTCAAGCAGTCCCTTCACCCCTTAGAAGGTTTGGAACATTTCCGGAATTGCTCCGGAACTCTAGGAAAGTCCGGGAATTAGGAAACTTGCCGGAATTGCCGGGAAAATTAACCGGAAGGCATGAGCCAGATTTGGGTACTTACAGAAGCCCCTCGGCAACGTCACTTGCAGGGCGAGTGGGGTTGTCGATAGAAAAGGATCCAATCTGGCGAATGCCGAGACGGATTGGGTGACCAAGTTGGTCGAGTGGCTGGACCTTTTATGAAAGGCTACCTACGTATCCCGGAGGAATCAAGCCAGGCCGTAGTTCAGACTTTGACTGAACCGAAATGTTATTCCTTCATCTTGGAATAACGGAGATCGAAAGAGAGAGCGAAATGTTATTCCTTCATCTTGGAATAACGGAGATTGAAAGAGAGAGCGAAATGTTATTCCTTCATCTTGGAATAACTGAGATCGCGAGAGAGGTCGAAATGTTATTCCTTCACCTTGGAATAATGGAGATCGAAAGAGAGCGAAATGTTATTCCTTCATCTTGGAATAACGGAGATTGCGAGAGAGGTCAGCGAAATGTTATTCCTTCATCTTGGAATAACGGAGATCGCGAGAAAGGTCGAAATGTTATTCCTTCACCTTGGAATAACGGAGATCGAAAAAGAGCGAAATGTTATTCCTTCATCTTGGAATAACGGAGATCGCGAGAAAGGTCGAAATGTTATTCCTTCACCTTGGAATAACGGAGATCGAAAGAGAGCGAAATGTTATTCCTTCATCTTGGAATAACGGAGATCGCGAGAAAGGTCGAAATGTTATTCCTTCAACTTGGAATAACGGAGATCGAAAAAGAGTGAAATGTTATTCCTTCATCTTGGAATAACGGAGATCGCGAGAAAGGTCGAAATGTTATTCCTTCACCTTGGAATAACGGAGATCGAAAGAGAGCGAAATGTTATTTCTTCATCTTGGAATAACGGAGATCGCGAGAAAGGTCGAAATGTTATTCCTTCAACTTGGAATAACGGAGATCGAAAAAGAACGAAATGTTATTCCTTCATCTTGGAATAACGGAGATCGCGAGAGAGGTCGAAATGTTATTCCTTCAACTTGGAATAACGGAGATCGAAAAAGAGAGAAATGTTATTCCTTCATCTTAGAATAACGGAGATCGCTAGAGAGGATGGATTTTGTAAAGAAGTAGGAAGGACTCAATAATTTTTGTGAAGAAAGTGGGACGTACCCGATAATTTTTTGTAAATAAAGTGGGACGTACCCTGATCATTTTTGTAAAGCAACGGGACGTACCCGATCATTTTTGTAAAGAAACGGGACGTACCCGGTCATTTTTTGTAAAAAAGGTGGGATGTACCCATAATTTTTTGTAAAAGAAAGTGGGACGTACCCATAATTTTTTGTAAAAAAAGTGGGACGTACCCATAATTTTTGTAAAGAAATGGGACATACCCGATAATTTTTGTAAAGAAATGGGACGTACCCGATAATTTTTTTGTAAAGAAAGTGAGAAGGACCCTAGGGTTTTTCTAATTATGTTGAGAAATGGAATTGAGAATCCTAGGGACAAAATAATAAAACGAACCACAGGGGTAAATTTGTAAAATAGGCCACAAGGCAATACGTCACTATCGAGGAGACAGGGGTAATTAAAATTTGGAAAAACTTGAGCGTACTTCTCAATCTGTGATAGAGGTAGCTAAAGTTGGATTTTTGACAATTAGGAAACTGTCGCCTGGCGTTATCTCATTATAAAGGAAATAACGGAGGCGCTTTTTTTGGGAGAAAATGTTATCATTAGCAATTGGCACGTTACTTGAGCCTAGGGGTGATTTTTTTCTTGGAAACATGGTAGGGACTGGGTCTGGATGTACATATGGAATGTGTTTGGAAATTGTTTAAGACGGGTTTCAAGGAGGTGGGGTCGTATCCCTTGGGTGTGGACTGAAGCTGTTGTATTCTTTGAGATGTTGTCAACGTGGACTAGAATTCCTTCTTGAAATTTGAGGTGGATTTAAACCTCGGGTCTTGATTAAGGTCCTTTTCTTAAACTCTGGTGCTTGAAGCTGAAGCTGACAGGCTTTTATAACCAAAGCAGATGTTGAAGTGACCAAACTTCTCTTCTAGGGATGGATGTGACTTATCGGAGCCCCGGTCTGAGGAAAAAAACTTTCTGCAAAGCCCCATGTCTTACTAAAGCAAGGAAAGATCCTTTCATTTGGCAAAGCCCCGGTTGAATGAACGAGTAGGCGAAGTGACTTGGCGAAGCCCAGCCCCGGTGACCTAGCAAAAATCCCAATCTGATTGGTACTGCGAACGTGATCCTGGGGTTAATCTGACCAAGACTGAATCCATCTAGGGACCTAGTGAAGAACTCGATGCCAACCCCAAAAATGGCTAAAGAAGCCCCAGTTTAAAGGAATGGCTTGACAAAGACCCAACTTTAAAGAGTTCCAAAGCAGCCCTAATGCGAATTGTAGCAGAAGAGGGAAAACCTATCCTTTTTTCTTTTCTTTTTTTTTTTTTAGTCAATCAGTCAACCTTAAGAAGATGTGAAAGAAAAGATTTTAGAAATGTATACATGCAGGGGCATATTTTTTCGAAAGGTGGGAATAAATCCCGATTTTGTGTTATTTTGATGGCCTTATTCGATGTAGGCACAAAAACTCGCTTTGGGTTTGACTCTTTTGAGAGAGTATAAGCGTAGAAAGGTTGGTAAAAGTGTATGGAAGCCCCTGCTGACAGAAAATCAGTGTTTAGCACTATCTTTCCTAAGATGTAGAAAAGGAAGACTTGTCAAGACATCTGAAAACTTGTTTTATTTACAATGATCACAAGATTGCTTAAAACCCTTTATTAATGTTCGGGTTATTCAACCACTAATCTCGATATGAAAAAACATTCTTATTAGTCATGAGGAGAAAGTCAACCAATGTCACGGATCAAGGTTGGCTGGTGTGAAAGAAAGGTTTGTGTACAGGGAGGTCATTGATGAGACCGGGTTTTCTGGGATTTGACTGTGTCTATGGGAGAGATCATTGATGAGACCGGGTTTTCTGGAATTTGGATATGCTATTGACCGGACCATTTCTGGTTGCCTACGTTCCCCTCATTGTGAGGAGCTCAGGTCGCCGTAGTTCGGCCTTGGCCGGACTGTTTCAGGCTTTGGGATTTGTGGTTCCTTTAGTGAAAAGGTTTGGATGAGAAGACTGGATGATGAGGCGTGGGCCTCGGGATGATTCCTTGACCAAGTCATTTTGGACGGTTGTTTCTAATTGCTTCCTCTTTCATTGGGGGAGAAAGGATTTGCACGTGCCTACAGGCTTATGAAATGCTTCTGGCTTTGCTTCGACCGCCCCATTGTTATCGACAACTTTCATTCTCTGAGCTTTGATTTTTGCCTGTCCGTCAAGCTTTTGATTGGCGGTGCTGGGTCCTTGGCCTCAATTTTTTTCTTTTATATATATATTTTTTTATATAGATATGTGCAACCCTGTTTTTTGCCTAGACTGCCCCCTTTTTGGGATTTTCAGCCTAGCTGGGTATTACTCTTTTGCACTGCATTTTTCTTTCTTTTTTTTTTACTTTTATGTGCGACCCTATTTTTTTTGCCTAGACTGTCCTTTTTTTTTTTTTTTTTTGGATTTTCGGCCTAGCCGGGTATTACTCTTTTTGCACTACATTTTATTCTTTCTTTTTTTATTTTCTGAAGCACCTGAGGGCCAAGGCAAGCCCCTGCTTGAACTTTCTTGATACCCTTGAGGTCTAAGCCGAACTCCTAGGTTGTTATCGACATGGGGTCAATCTTTCGAAGCTGAGTGGCCTTTTGTTGTCCCTTGATGTTGCCGCCGTCGTTGACTTGGTCAAAATGAAGGTGGGGGCATGATTGGGAAAGTGTATGGCTTGATGGAGGCCTTTTGTGGGGTAAGGAAAATGTATGGCTTAATGGCATTAGTTGACTTTCTCACACCGATTAATCAGAATGTTAATTATTTCAAGAGATTATTCGTTGAGCAATGCAAATGATCATATAAAATAAAACCATTTCATTAAATGTAATGTAGGTGTGCAAATAATGTCTTAAGTCTAGCAAGAAAAGAAGAAGACTCTTTAATAGAAAATTAAAGATTGATTACAATGTCTGTAGAGGACTTGATTGAAAGGGAAAAGTACTAGAACCTACGAAGGTTAACTGAGAGACTATTTTTCTTTTTCTTTTTTTTTTAATCTTGCTTAAGGATAGGTAGACCCTAGTCTAGCTACTCTTCGCTGTCGGACTACATTTCTACCCTTCAAAGATTGGAAGTAAATTCTTGATGCTCTTTGATCCAAACCTTGGTCACTGACTTAGTCACCATTCTGAACAGAGTCTGTCGGTTTTGGTCCATTGGGGCGCTCAAGCTTGCCTGCTTCGATTAACCCTTGGACCGCTCTCTTCAAGGCTATACAGTTGTCGGTTGTGTGGCCATAATGACTATGGAAGGTGCAATGCTCATTCATGTCGAGGAGTGTATTTGAGCTCTTTGGATGGTAGTCTCTAAGGGGCTCCAGGAGGCCTAGCTTTACTAAAGCCTTGAAGATTAAGCCCATGGGTATCCCAAAATCATCAAAATGTTCTCGTTGTCTTGGAGGACCACTATTTATTGGTACCTTCTTGATGTCGTCCATTGTACACAATGTCTTCTTTCCTTTACCGATGTTGGCCGTGTTGGAAGGGTAAGGTCTATAGCGGCGAGACATTTTCTGCACCAGAAGTGCTTCCCGTGCACGAATCCTTTTTATGTAATCATCAATGTAAGCGTCAAGATTCGACTCCTTTGTGTCAGATGCGCGAGATTGGTAGGGTGAGATGGCTTGAGTCGAGCGATTGTCGACACTTTCGCTGCTAGGCTTTTCCTGTATTTTCTTAATTGGCTCTACCAATATTCCTTCGAACGAGTCAATAGGAGCATTAGGACCACACGACCCCGCCACAAGATTGGCATCGGCAAATGAAACCACAAGAGGAAGTACCCTGGTGGGAGAGATGACACCGAGCATTCAAAGCGTGACCGTGACCGTAACCTTCCTTGTAAGTCAAACTTGAAGCATAAGAATACGAACCAAAGGATCGGGAGTGGTGAGACTCATAAAGGGCCTCATAGGGTCTGACAGTTGTCGGAGACGGGGATATATGGCTCGTAATAGTTGAATACTGTGGAGTACCGAGCGCCGATCCAAATGATCGCCGAAGATATGAGGTTCGAGGCACCATAAAAGTAGGACTAAACGTGTCTTGACCACACCGAGGAACGTGACTGGAAGAGCAATGTGTATACCGTACTTGGTGAGCAGGAGCAACTTGCGTAACTGAGTGCAGTAATTGGATGAGGAGCATTTGACCTTGTCGACTTCCTAACTCGGAGGAGAGGGGTAGAGCTTGGAGCCCGAGGAGCGAACCGATCCAAATTGGTTTGCGGGGTCATGTCAAACCGTCGGGCTTGGGAAGCCGCAACCGACCCATTCCAAGATGATGACCTAAACCCGATCGGGGCTATGAAGCGGTAAACCGACCCATTCCAAGATGATGACCTCGAACCCCGACTGGGCCGAGAAATCGGGGTAGCCGTAGCATTTGCTCTCTCGTTGGTGGTGAACAAAGCCGGGTCTTATCTGAGGAGGTGAGGGCATCGGGACCCTGATGGCTTGGGACATTGGAAAGGACTGCAAAGGGGTAGTCCTTGGCAAGGGATCATATGTGGATGGAGGAGGGCATTGGTTATAGGATAGAGGAGCTGAAATTGCTGCATCTGGAGTTTCATCTTCTACCAGGGAACCATTGGCTTCGACCACTATCTGAACCCTATGGCTACGGAGCGCATCAATGATCATGGCTTGCTGTTCCTCATGGACCCTATGACTCTTTTCCAGGGCTAAGGCTAGCTCTTCTTCCCTAGTCATCTGATTACTCATCCTACTGCTGTTTTCAGTCAAATCGGCCATTCTGACTCTCTAAACTGACAAAACTGAGGATTCTGGCGAACTGTCTGAGAATTTTGCGCTAACAAGCCGCTGACCCGGTATTCTCGTCCACTTCTTTCTCGCTGCGGGAAAGGGATAGGCAAGGTTTAGACTAGGAGGTAGGTGAGGTTTAGACTCGGAGGTAAGTGTTTGGGCTGAAGGCTCAAGTAACATGCACTTATCGCTTAACTTTTGCTTAAAACACATTTTCTCCTAATCCTAATTGATCGGAAAAGATGAGACCTTGAAAAGACAAGATCGAAAATCAGAGATCGGACCGAAAAGGTCTCAATTAGGGATTTGACCATGAAAGGTCGGGATAGGAAAATAGGAAATCGGACCGAGGAGGTCTCGATTAGGGATTTGACCATGAAAGGTCAGGATAGGAAAATAGGAAATCGGACCGAGGGGGTATCGATTAGGGATTTGACCATGAAAGGTCGGGATAGGAAATCGGACCGAGGAGGTCTCGATTAGGGATTTCAGAGACAGGACCATGCAATTATGATTACATTAATTGTTCAAGTTTACTTAAAACAATGTCTTTTATTTATTTCTATTTGGTTGGAAAAGGGGATTTGCCCTTTTTTTTCGCAACTACTCTAGATCCTGGATCAGTGGGTTCCGTCACTACGTCTATAAGCCCCTCATATTCCACCTGTATTTCGACCTCCCAGTGTGGACAGCCCCGGGCGAGGGTCCTATAGGGCACGCGGATCCCACCGACCGAGAGAAAAGAACGCTCCTAATGGGTCTAGCGGGTCATAGGAACTTTTAACGCACGAGCGATGCGAATTATAGTCAAGGCAATATCGGGAAAGTCTCGTCTTTCAGCCTTGATAAAATTTCGGCAGAATTTCGCTTGCGCGATTTGACGTTTTGACTTTTCGGTAACGTCCGAGAAGATAATAGGCATGGGTCGGGCGGTAAAAGCCGGATGACAGAGTGTCACATTGAACTTCGTTGCATACGCCGTGCGTGAGTCAAAATCGAAGTCAATGTCGGGTCAAGATCTTGCCAATTTTTCCTTGTCGGTATTTTGGCAGAGCTTCACTTGAGCGAAAGATCTTTGGACTTTTCTTGGCAAAGACTCGGTCTCGACTCTTACGCATTTCGTGCAGGTCAAGGTCAAAGTCAATGTCGGAGTCAAGGTTCTACCAATTTTTCCTTGTCGGAATTTTGGCAGAGTTTCGCTTGTGCGAAGGACCTTGACTTCCGTTATGGACTAAGGCTTGACCTTTACGAGGGTATGCAACTGGGCTATATGACACGGACTAGACCAAAAACCAACCAAAAGTCACGGTTTTTTGAAACGTGTGACACGGACTGTGCATTGGTCGACACTGGCTGCCATGGGGAGGTTGGAATGATTCCGTGCGCGCCCGGGGGCATCGTAAGGCTGTCCGTGACTGCAACTGGAACCACCCCGGGTTTGAAGGACGTGCGTGCAAAGTGTACAGGATATATCAGGTGCGCGTAGTGTGCGGTCTCCTAAAAATGTTCCTTTTTGAGTTAAAACAGAGATTTTCATGAAATGTGTTTTAAAGGAATGATTTTCGGGACGGGGGAGAATGCAGCAAATAAGCACATAAATTTTCTGGGAGCCCCAGTCAGTCATGGAGCTGAGTAGCCCCAAGCTGCTAGGACTGCCAGATTAACCTCAATTTTTCCTGGTGGAATTGCCACTGAGGTCGCCCGGTCAGAATCCAGGGAGGATTAAGCCGTACGACTGCATGGATCAATTTTCCAGGTTCCACTCCTTTGCTATTTTCGGGTTGTTTCCCGTTCAAAGTATGCACAAATCCCAAGATGCAAATGATGCAATGCAAGGCAAAGAAAGCAAGCAAAATAAATGGAATCCGCGATGGGAGTCTAACCCGCTCAAAGGAAAAAGCTTTCTTTTACTTTTTTTTTCGAAAAGTGATACCGGTACGTGGGATTGTTAAACCACCGGTTATCCCAAGCCCCGGGTTAGGGAGCGATACAGGAAGATTAAGTGGTTTCGACCTATATACCAGGTATCTATTTTTTGATTTTGAAAATAAAAGCTTTTCTCCTTTGGGGTATCCCCAGCGGAGTCGCCAAACTGTGAATGTGTGCCCAAATTTTGTGTGTTGGATTCACGCGAGTTTGAAAACATCCGGTTTAATTTGAAAAACGGAGTCGCCATGCCATTTTGATTACCTCAAAACTTTGAAAAAAAGGTTTTATGGGTTCGGAGGTTAAGTTACCCCTTGGGAAGAACGGATCGTCGTTCACCCAAGGTGCCTTGCCGTAGCAAGTCTCCCTAGATTCCGTTTATTTTGCTTGCTTGCGTGCTTTCTTGTGTGCATGTGTTTGAAAATAAGGGGAGGGAATGTCCCAAGTTATCTTCCGGACGTACAAACCATTTATTGGTTGTCGCTCGGGATTTCTTGGATTTTATGTATTCGGGATTTTGATCCCGTCCTCATCTTGGACTTTTGATCATCTTTTTTTTAACCTCGGGACTTGCGTGATCGAGAGAGGGACTCCCTTTTATAGTCCAAAATGAGGTTCTTTAGGAAGGAATGTCCTTAGCCCATCAATCCTACACTTTAAGACGGTTGAGCTCATATAGATGCTTCATACTCATCTTAAGTGGTAATCGGAGATATAGGGTTCAAGGTTATCCCTTTCTAAAGAGATTATGAAACCTTAAATGGAAGGAACGATGTAAAGATAGGATCTTTTACACCGGTCCGTTCCAAGGTTGCTAATGGGGACATGGGGGAAATGCATGATAAAAATGACATTTTTAGTGAAAAGATGACATTTTAGGGTTGCAAATGATGCTTTTTGGTTTAAAGAAGTGATCTTTATGGTTTAAAGAAATGATTTTGTGCAAAGGAGGCATTTTATGGGAAAAATAGCATTTTAGGTGCAAATGATGCATAAAGATGTTATTTTGAAAACAAAGGATGCATTTATATGTATGAAAATGATTTTTGGGTGCAAAGGATACATTTTTAATGTGAAAAGAGATTTTGAATGCAAAGGATGCAATTTTTATGCAAATGATGCTTTTTATGTATGAAAATGGGTTTTGGGTGCAAAAGATGCACCTTTATGTATGAAAATGGCATTTCAATGAAAAGATGGCATTTTATGTACATAGATAATATCTAAATTGCAGATAGACATCAGATTATAGCATGATGAGGGTTAGAATCAGATTACCAACTGGACAGATGAAGGTTCTGCAAACTGGCTTAAGTTGTCGCGTGACATAGGCTGCCTATGTCGCGTGACATACTTAGCCACTTTGCAGGGACCTTAACAACTGGGATTTATAGAGGCAACAAGGCATTAATATAGCCAAGTTACTTCACTGATAGATCCCAAAAACATGTATATGATCATTTCAAGGGGAGTATGGAAAGGTAAAAGCCAGATTACAAGTGAAAAGATGAAGTTTCTGCAAACTGGCCAATGTTGTCGCGTGACATAGGCTGCCTATGTCGCGTGACATACTTAGCCACTTTGCAGAGACTTTACAGCTGGGATCTACAGAGGTAACAAGGCATTAATATAGCCAAGTTACTTCACAAATAGATCTCAGAGAGCAAGTATTTCAATAATGAACACTTCAAGAGGGTGTGGATATGAGGGATCCACACTCATCTCGAGTGTTCATGCAAAAACAATGCCAAACCGGGGCTTTTACATGAATTGATATGCAAATGGATATGGATCTAAGCAATATAACACTAAAGCATGCAACTTTAATCAGAATACCATATTATCAACGCATTTAGCATAGAGATTTCACATATAATGAAGATAGGGGAAGGAAAAGGGTAGAAAATCATTACCCTTGAAGACCACGACTTCCTATATCAAGTTAGATATAGGAGCCTTCAAAACAGCAACCTCCGGGGCTGAGATTGAGCCTTGGTTCAATGAGAACCTTTGGTTCTTGGTGTGTGTGGGAAGTGTGTGTGGGATGGTGAGTGATTTTGGGAGGATTAGGGTGTGTTTTGGGGGATATGTGAGGAGGGAGTAGGCTTCTGGGCGTATTCTCTGTAGAGGGGTACTGAGGGGTGTAAAAGGGGTGTCAAAAATTAGAGGTGAAGGCCTTTATTTATAGGCTGCATGCATGGGCTTATTATGTCGCACGACATAACAAACCATAACCGTTTTCCTTCTAGAAACATGCAAGGTGGCAACCTTCTAGAAGTTTTCTTGGCAGGTTATGTCGCACGACATAACAAGCCCCTTCCAGTTCCTTCTAGAAACATGCAAGGTGGCAAGCTTATAGAAGTCTTCATGGCCTAGTATGTCGCACGACATAAGTAGCCACTTCCAGTTCCTTCTAGAAGCATGCAAGGTGGCAGTTTTCTAGAAGGTTTTTCTTGAATTAAGAAAAACGTGTTTCTTAATCTCCAAGCAGTTCCTTCACCCCTTAGAAGGTTTGGAACATTTCCGGAATTGCTCCGGAACTCTAGGAAAGTCTGGGGAATTGCCGGGAAACTTGCCGAAATTGCCGGGAAAATTAACCGGAAGGCATGAGCCAGATTTGGGTACTTACACTAACACACCACTCCAATCTGAGCCGCATCACTTGGTGGCCTAGTGAGCCCCTTAATAAGAGAAGGGAACTTCCATCCCTTCTTTCTCTCCACCAGGACTAAGTAATTGGTCCAGCTCCTCATCTTATTAGGGACCTTATAAATCAGGTTGGGGTGGGAAGGATTGTCCCATATCGATATCACGTTGGTCTTGTCCACTTTGGCGACCAAGAAGAAACAACAAAATAATGACATGCTCGTCTCGTATTTCAGGCACTTAAACAGAATAATAAAGGCCACCAAAATCCTAACAATGTTTACACCATTCTGCATCTAAATTGCATTCATACCTCCAGCAGCTTACAGATGAAAGGATCGAGTAGATGAAAGGATCGAGTGGAAGGGGTTGTTGGAATTTGGTTCCAAATATTGGATTTGACCGATCTTTGACCAAAATTTAAATGTAATTTTATTTTATGTAAATGAAAAAAATTGTATATTTGTAATTTACATTTGGAGTATATTAATATGATATAATTAATTTCTCAAAACCAAATTGTGGTAAATGAGAAATTAATGCTCAAAGTATGCAATTGAAAATGGGTTTATTAAAAGTTTTGTGAATACGGAAAGCCGTATCCCACATTGCATAGAAAGCACAAAATGGAGAGTTTATAAACCCATCCACTTCAAAGAGGTAACAATCAAGTGTTATCTTCCTACCATTCAACCTAGTGGTCCATTAGGCCAACCATGCAAATAGTGGCCAAATTGTGCTAGTTTTACACTAGCTCAAATTTGAACCATGAGGATGGTGTGAATCACCATCCGAGCCTGAGCCCGCGCCCGCGCAAAGGGAGCATTAGGCATTTTAGAGGTGTACTTTGCACTTTACATCGGTCACTGGGAGCTATGGAGCCTTAACATTTTAAAAAAATTGGTCAAGGTTTGTGGCTCAGCTAGCTCGGGTGTAGTTGGGCGGTTCGGGATTGCATCGTGCGGACGAGGTGTCGGCTCGATTCAGGCATGCCATTAGTTCAATCTAGGATGTCCATGTGGGACAGGCTGTGTATTCGGCCTAATAGACACATGGGCTTGGCGAGGATTGAACCAAATATGTTCGATCGAAAGAACGGGTGTGTGCTGGGAGGATGTGCCTTCTTGATGGAGTATTTTCTCCGTCTAATTATAATTTGTAGTTATTGCAGTAGTAATATGCACACATGCAATGATCGAATTCACAGAGACTCGTGTGTGAACAAGTATATTTAAATAGTGCAAAAGTAACCAAGAACAATGTTTTTATTGTTTGAGTGATTTTTATCATATGAAAACAAGAATTAAATAAGAATAAAGAAATCAAGATAGTCAAGGGATTCCTGAATCGGGATTCATTTATGCTATTTTCAAAGGGGATAAAAGGGATCAATCTCATTAAAGGGTTTGTTCACAAAATATTAGGGTTGTGACATTTGATATTCGGATTGCAACCCTAATAACTATATCTTGTATATATCATCCGCTAGATTAATAAAAACATTTAAAAAATCCAATTTAAGAACAATAGAACCTAGATTCACTTAAATTTCGCTAGGTCCTCAATTGAATTTATTCATCTATGAGATGGTCAATGTATAAACTATTCACACGAATGCAATGGTTTGCAGCCATATAAGCCGATCCAAAAATGTCGAGGGAGTTTTAAAGAGGTGGCCAGAATCTGGGGCGACCTTAAGAAACTTGATGTGGTCATGGACCGAATGAGGGTGACGGGGCTCTACATTTTTCAGATAATGTACGAGAAATGAGGCGGTCTCCTCAAGTTTTACAAACCATCAAGGAGAGATGGTGGGACACTACCCACACGGTTCACTTGTCCTTCGGGGAGGCTATCATGACCCCTACTAATTTCATGGCCATTGTTGGGCTAGAGTGCGCAGGTACGGCTTTGACTGTGAATCCGGGTTATAAGCCTTCTGCGGGTTTTATCCCCAAGATCAAGGACAATGGTGTAGAGCTCAAGCCTCTTCGGAGGAAGCTAGAGGAGTACATCCGCAACTTGTATGTAAGAAAGGCCGTGAACGTCGACAAATTTGTTTGGGGTTTCATATGATACGGTTTATCTGAGACCATCTTTGTAAACCATTCTTCTATGGCCCGCTTTTCTATGCTTGACTTGTTGAGAGATCACGGCAAGGTGGTAGAGCATGATTGGGGGTCTGTCGGTTTGGCGTGTTGTTATGATGCTTAGGGCGAGGTCTGTCGCAACACTAAGGAGAACATGTCAGATTACAGCTTAGCATGGGAGGTAAACTTCTCAATTTTTGTCACATTACTGCTCTATTTTCATTTCATGTAGACTTTGTTTACTTTGAGCTGAATCCTTTTCCATGATTCACCCTTTTAGCAGATGTGGGGGTATGTCATTTTCGGGCTTTACAACTTCGAGCTCAATCAGCGTGAAGTCCATTATCTTGATATCCAGAGATGGGCTCGTCCCAATAGGACTATTGGTAGGAGGAGGAGTGGACGATTACTGTCGAGAAGGCTCGGGCGATGCTTGACAACTTTGACTTTCGTCGTCAGGGTCTCTACTTGTGGAGATCGATTGAGGAGCATGTCAGTGGTATGTGGGCGGTGACCAACAAGAGAATCTTTCTTGTTTCTCTGACCAGCGACGCCTTTTATCTGGGAGAGAGAGTCTTCCCTCAGCATGATGGAGGTTCTCTTGTACGGGTGGTACCCCGGGATCCTCCAAGTGAGATGTATTCGATAACCAGCATCCATGATGAACAATATGATAACTTGGTTGTGCGTTTCCCTGCTTTAGAGTATACGCATCTGAATATTAGATATGAGGATTTCTCACCTCGTCTGATGGGTCCTCTTGTGGTGTATCCTCATCAGCCATGTTCACAAGCTTCTGCTTTCAGTTCCTCTACTCCGACTTCTTCATCTCATTCGTTGGGTCCGGTTCCTTTCATTCCAGATTATGGGCTTCTGAGCTACACTTATATGATGGGTAGCATGGTGATGACGGGATATTAATGAGCAAGAGCCAATGCCTCAGGGAATCCTTTCGCCTCCCAATGCCACAATGGTATTTCATTTTTCATTTGCAGTCAGTTCTCTTTTCTTTGTAGAGGCTTTTCTGAGTATTTTCATATTTTCACTTGCGGGTGTCTATTGAATATTATTAACGGGGTGCTAGTCAGATGTCGGGTCTGATGGCCTTTATCCGACATCTCTAGGACCAGTTGTTCAACAGAGCAGCCTCTGCGGCGGCTGCGGCGGCAGCTTCGGTGATTCACACTTGTGGCTTAAAGAGGACCCAGACCCAGGGTGATGATGATTATGAGCACGGTGATGGCGGTACAAGTGGCTCGAGAGGCACTTTAGCTTAGGATCCCCTTACTCCCTTTTTTTGGAATTTTAAGAACTTGTAATTATTGGCCACGGATCGGCCCAAACAGCTTTCTGTTTTTTCTTTTGTACTTGCTAGCACATAACCTTTCACAACAATTTTTCTAGTTTTAGTCTTTTCTTTTGACTCAATTGGTGGTGTCCAATAATTATATGGAATGGCCATTTAATCTGAGAGGTTGTCTCGCGCGAGACAACATGTTTCACACAAGACAAGTCTCTAGTCTGTTACAAGTTTCTCATTTGCTTTGTAGGATTTGGCAAGTAGGCCATATATAAACACATTTAGTCTGTCCTAGACCTTCATTCAGCCTTTTAGGCATGGCTTTCCAATAAATTGTTCCTTCTTCCATGATCATTGATGATTTTCTCTTGATTTGAAGACAGCGCGTAGCTATAAGCATGGCATAACAAGATTCGATCATTCCTTTCACTGGTGTTCCCAAGAGAGTTTTGTGAAGAGGTATGGTTTCAAGATAGTTTTTACTTTGAGGAGCTCAAGATAGTTTTTACTTTTAGGAGTGTTGGTCCCAAAGGTGGCAACAAGGGTGAAAAACAGCTAGAGGGGGGGTGAATAGCTGTTACAAATGTTTTGCCCTCTTTTGAAAACTGAACCTCTAGGCTTACAAAACCGCTTGCAGTTGATAAGAGACTGCAAGTTGAGTTGTAAAATGCACAGCGGAAATAGAGTTACAAAGCGGTTTTGGAGAGGCGGTTTTGCAAAGCGGTTTTCAGTGCAGTTCTTAAAACTGAAAAGTGAAGTTTGACAATGTTAACTCCAAACAGAATTTCACAATAATGGATAACTACAATTAAGATCAAACAGAGAAAAAGGTAGATAGTTAATAAGCACAAGAAATAATAAATGCAGTAAAGTAAGAACACAATATTTGGAGTGGTTCAATCGATAAACGATCTACGTCCACTACCAAGATGGTTAGTCTTGGATTTCTAAGAGAGATTTTATATTGAGTATGAGAGATTACAAAGTACAATGAGTAATACTCAGATCTAAAATCTTTTCTATGAAGAACAAATCCTAGACTATAACCAGTTTATCTCAAATGAATAATCTATGTGATTAAACAAGTGAGGTGTGTGTGTGAGAACAAGATCAAGGCTCTTTAAATCTTTGAGATGGAGAGCACAATGATTCTTGATGTGTATAAGGCTTGATTTCTGGGCTGGGATAATATTTTCTTGAATTAGAAGATGAAGATTCAAAGGACTTAGAATTTCTGGGCAGAGCTTCAACTTAGTATGAACATAGTACTTTTCAATTTTCTCAAGCAATCTTCAAATGGTGAAGATTGGGGGTATTTATACCCAAACATCCAAGATATAGCTATTGCAAGAACAGTACTTGATTCTTTCCCATTGGTCCACAGTAACCACTTTTGTCCTTAGGAACTGTAGTTGCAGGTAAAGCTGTCAGACCTCAGCTGCAATTAAGGTGGTTAGGACATCTGTCACCTTTTCAAGATCCTTACAGATCTTGTCTGAAAAGTAGTCACGTAATAAGATATGGTGGTTGACATTTGATATTGCTGACGTGGATTCCAACGGTCAAATGTGGTTCACTTCAAGACTCAATCATTGGAGCGGTTCTGGTGTGCAAGCGGTTCTGAGTGTAAGCGGTTCACCAGAGGAGGATTTCTAAGTGGTTGTAACTGCAAAGCATTTTTCATGAAGCGATTCACAAGCAGTTTGCACTTAGGGGTTCAAGAGCATTTTCAGACTAAGGATTCCACCAAGCGGTTGCATGAAGCGGTTTGCTAGGCGGTTTTGATAAGGTAGTCTGAAACTCTGAACTGCATCCTCAGATCCAATGAGTCTTGTGCCAGTCTTCAAGCCTAATTTAATCTATTCTATAAAATGGACTTAACTAAAAAAATTGAAGTCTAAGCTTCATTACATATGGACCTAAAGTCCTTAAAATAGACAGGAGGTTATGGTATCAATCAAATCTAATCTAAAATAGGAGGGTTAAAATATGCATACCCAACAATATCCCCCCATTTGATTGATGCCATTACCTACTACAGCAAAAGCAAACATTGTACTTGGTAAAAACATGTCCATAAGAATAAACATGGTAAGTCATGTCCCAATTCAATGCACACACTATCTAAAGCTATAGATTTATATACTATTTGAAATATTGAAAACTTACATCTTGAAAGGTATAGAAATGCATTCAATGCACTTTGAAAAATATGAGTTTGAGTATAAAGTGCAGTTTAAACTGAATGTTCAAACATCATTTCAAAAGAGTGATTTTAAGTAGAAAAATATTTGAATGAGGTTTAAGACCATAAGCGGTTTCATTGTTCTACAAACAAGCAATTTGATATGAACAAAGTTTTGGAACCATGATGCAATTTCCATTAATTCCTTAAGTGATTACAGATACAGGAATGAAGGAAAATTACAAGGTTACAAAAAGGAATCAAAACAAGTTGGACAAAGAAAATACAATGAGAGAGGTCCAACTTACAAAAAGGATTAAAATCAGCAAGGAAGGAGCGGTTACTGCTGACGCGGTTTGTTGACTTCATCTTCAAATCCACGCGGTCCAGCAACAGATTGGTCAGGTGCAAAAGCCTTCCTCATTCTCCTAACTTCTTCTGCAGTCCTGGTGAGGGTAGATTCCAGCTTCTTTAAAGCATTGACAAAATGGGCTGAAGTAGAATTTACGGCACCAACCGCTTTGGTATTTTCCACCAAGTTTTCTTTAATTTCATCCAGCTGAACATGGAGGGAGGAATATAGGGAATTGAAAATTGTATGGACTTCCTCCTGGACAGCTGCGGTTTGGGTCTGGATGGCTTGCTCTATTGGTTCAAGGTTAATGGTGACCTTCAAAGAGGATTTGAGGTTATGGATTTCTGTTTCAACCTTGGAATTAAATCCAGTCTTCAAATTTTCCAGGCGGTCTGTGAACTCATCCTGAATCTCATTGAGCTTGGCCTTCACAGCATCTGACACAGTTTCCAGATTCACCTTTGAATCCACCTTGAACAAATCAATCTGTTCCAAAATTTCTTCACGAAGGGAGTCCAGAGCGGTTTGGATTATCTGAGACTGTTGCGGTCTGGAGTTTAGGAGGTAAGAAAGTTAGAGCTTAACTCTCCAAGATCCTTCTCTAAGGAAGTGCAGATCTTTTCTCCAAGATCATTCAAAATTTTGTCTAGCTCAGCAACTGATGCCTTATCTCCCAAGACTTTGATCATTCCATCTTCAAGAGATTTCTGAAATGCATTGAGGCAATTTTCAGCTGCAGTTTTGATGACTGAGGCAGTTTGATCATTAGAAGTGGTTGAGGAGGATGGAATTGTTGTAGATCTCTCCCCCTTAATGGCATCAAGCAAAGAAGATTTTAAGTTTGCCATCTCAAGGGTTTGAGAATCCACCTTGGTAAGAAGGGAGCGGCTGGATTCAGAGAGGATGGTGTTAGAGGCTTGGAGGGAGGCATGAGAAGCTTGAAGGAGGTCATTCGAAGCAGTTAGCTTTATGTCATGGCCTTGGTTTATGAGGAGTTGGCTTTGGATAAGATTGAGGGTTTGAAGGATTTGGGAATATTCAGATGGATGAGCATTTGAGGTTGAAGCGGTTTGGAAAGTTGGAGGCGGTTGGAATTGTATATTTTCTAGGGCGGTTTGGGTTTGAGGAGGATTGTTAGGAGGAGGGGATATTTGTCTAAGGGGTGAGTTTTGTGGGGTAAGGGATTTGGCAGGGGAATGGGATCTGGAACAGTTTAAGAGAGGGGAATTTTTAGGAGTTGGATTTTCCCTAATGGATTTGGAACTGGCATGGCCAGCAGAGGGTTTGGATTGCCAGGGTTGGTATGCATGTGAGTGAGGAGGTGTTTGGTTAGAATGTTGGAAATTTATGGATTGGGAATGTTGGGGTGAATGATATGTGGATTGAGAGGATAAGGGTGAGAGGGATTTTCTGGGGGAAGGTGAGTTCCTTGGAGATGGTAATGGAGAAGGAGAAGGTGAAGGTTGAACAGGTTTGCCTTTTCTGGAATTTTTCTTGGCACGCATTTTCCTCCTCTTCTTAGGAGTCTCCCCCTGAATTGGTGCATCTATTTGGGGAGGAGGAGGAGGAGTTTTGGATTTAGATTTGGAAGGAGATTGGGCAGGAGATATGTGAGGGGATTGGACTGGGGATTGGACAGGGGATTGGATAGGAAATTGGATTGGGGATTGGATAGGAGTGGTGTTTGAGGATGGAGGCAGTTAGGTCTCAGGTTGCGGTTGAGGTTGAGAGGCGGTTCCATCATCAGTAGATTTTCCCTTGGCATTCCTCTTCTCTTCCTGTTCCCTGGCCAGTCTGTCAATCTTCTCTTGAAGGAACTGCATCTGTTCTTCCACAGTCATTCCAGCCATATCATCTCTAGCTTTCTTGGCTCTGGCAACCAAATCAGGACTGTTAGGATCCTCAGCTTCTTCTTCTTCTTCATCCACTAAGTTCATTGAATTCCCTTTCTTTTTGAACTTGCTGGTTCTAGCTCCATCAGTTGCAAGCGATTTGGTAGCTGGAGCGGTCTTAGATTTCTTGGGGAGCGGTTCAGCTTTGGCAGGTGGCTTCCTAGACCGCTTAGCACCTTTCTTGACCGCTTGAGGAGCAGTTTTGGGGTCCCTCAGCTCATAAACTTCCTTCTTATGATATGTATCTGCATCATACAAGGATTTGTAGAGAGCATCCCCATTGGCATATCTAAAGGAGTGACATGTAAGCAGTCCCAAAGATTATTCAGCACAATCAATCATCAACTCTGGATTCTTCTTTCTGATTTCCTCAAGATGGTCAAAGTCCAGAAGGAGAGCAGTCAGAATTCTGCAAAGGGGTCTCCATCTTTGCTCTTCTCCCTTTCTCTTGGACTGGTAAGTATCCACACTGTCACATATTTCTCTATAAAGGATTTTTGGCCAGTGCAGCTTGATCTCCATAAAAATTGCTGAACAATACATCCATTATTGGGATGTAAAGTTGTTGTGGTTCCCAGTCTTACCACAAACAGATTTCCCAACTAAGTATCTCAGGTGGCTCATCAGCTCACCAAATCCTTTCCTTGGGATTTTCTTAAATTTGCCAACCATAGTTTTCTCCTTGGCGGTTTGAAAGGCAGCATTATCTTGAATCACTTGATCCACATCTTCAGGAGATCCACCAACTTTGAATTTAAAAAGCCTTCTGATGTCAATGTAGTCAATGGAAAGAGAGAGGCCTTCAATAACAGCAGTCAGATAGGAGACTTTTTGACCTTCTTCAACCACTCTCTTTCCACGCTTGGCAGTTGCATAGAATCAAAGGAAGGAACAATAAAATCCTGCTGCTTGGCGAAGAGGGGCAGAATTCCTGAGGCTTTTAGCTTCCTTAGCAGTTCCCTTCCTAGAGCATCAGTCTTTAGCTCAGTCTCATTAACTTCCCATCCTGGTAGGAAGGTATTTGGATCCTATAAAGGAAAACATTAAGTGTTAGATCCATTTTTGTATCACAGTTCACAAGCGGTTTGAGCACCAAGTGGTTTAGCAGTGGTGTGGTTTTGAAAATGAAGCATTTCAAACCCCAAGTGAACCATGAAAACTTAAAGAAAATGAGGATTTGAGAACAAGATTACTTAGTACGTGGCATTGTAATCCAAATTTACCCCACACATGCAAGCAGTGTTTTGTAGGGGAAGGTTATGGTGTCCAACCTATATACCAAGTAAAATCTCAAAAATTTAAGAAAAGATGTAAACAGCATGTGGTTTCAAAGGAATTTGAAAAAGCGGTTCCAACATGCGGTTTTGAAACTGAAAAACTGAAGCGGTTTAAATCCAAGCGGTTTCAAACCATAGTGAAATCCAAAATTCATGAAAAAGATAAAAAAAAAAAAATCTAAGTATGGAAAACACTATTTAGGAATCAAGGTATCCAAAACATAAGAAATTTCATGAAAAATGCATGAGTTTCATGAAGAACGCGTATGAACAGTTCATGAACACCAAGAACAGAGATTATCAAAACTTAACCAAAATCAACAAAAACTATGTCAAAATGATCACATTGGGCAGTAGAACACTAATATAACAATAAAATTTTCATCTTTTACCCAGAATCAACAAGAAAAACCAAAAAATACTAAGTGGGCTTTCGAAGAACACCAACTGAAAAATTCAAAATCAGTGCCCTAAACATGAATAGATCATCAAATAGTTAACATATATTGAATTCATGTAAGAATCCGAACAAAACCCAACAAAAAGTACAAAAAATGCGCAAGAAACAAGAGATAAATCAACCAAAATCAAAACTTCGGCATACGAACAGTTTCTTGTTCATCCATGGCTGAATCTTCAAAAATTAAAGATTTGAGAGATGAAATTCTTACCATGTCCAGGATTGGTTTCTTAGGAGCCCTAGAAACTGCAGAGGCTCTTTGTCTTTTGGAGGTTGAAGTCATTGTTGATTAAGTTTTGAAAATGGAGGTTTTTGTAGAGAGAAGTAGAGAGAGAGAGAGTGAAGTTGGTAGAGAGAGTACGAATGACAGAGGTTTGGCAGTAAAAAGTTAGAGAATTTCACCAAACTTGTTTATATAGGTGAAGGGGTAGGCAGTTGGTTTAGAAAAAAATGATTGAAAATACCAACTCTTGCACCCTTTCACCTCCTGCACTTCTCTCTATGACGGCTGACATGAGGGTTTTTAATGCTCATGTCCCCTTAGCATTAAATGTTTTTAAATTTTGAAATAAACGAGGGAGAACATTTGCAAAAATATCCTTATGTCAAAATAAGGACTAAAAAATAAATAAAAGGAATTTGAACAGTTTTTTTTTTTAAAATAAAGATGAGAAATAAATAGACAGAATTTACTCTAATGTTGAAACGCGGTTTGGATCAAGCGGTCAAGCTGCATCAAGCGGTTTGGCATAGGCGGTTGGATGCAAGTGGTCTTAACAGCAGGCGGTTTTGGTTCACGCGATTTCAACAGGTGAGGTTTGAATCCTCAATAAGAATTTCAACCTATACTCAACACACAAGTTAGCAAATAAAAAGTATGGAATCACTTAAGTTCAAGCATACCCATTTCTCCTCTGAGGTAGGAAAACCTCTTGGAGTCCAGAGCTTTGGTGATGATGTCAGCAATCTGGTTGTCTGTCCCCACATACTCTAAATGGATATTCCTCTTCTCCACATGGTCTTTGAGGAAATGATACTTGATATCTATATGCTTGGTCTTGGAATGCATGACAGGATTGTTGGAGACTGAAATTGTTGAAGTGTTGTCACACATGATAGGACAATTTCCTTCTTCAATTCCATAGTCCACCAACTGCTGTTTCATCCAAAGGATTTGACAGCAACAACTTCCAGCAGCAATATACTCAGCCTCTGTGGTAGATACTGAAACTGATGCTTGCTTCTTGCTAGCCCAAGCAACTAGTCTATTCTCGAGAAAATGACAAGTACCACTAGTGCTTTTCCTGTCAATAGTACAAGCTGCATAATCTGAATAACCTACGAGATCGAAGTTCGAATCTTTGGAATACCAAAGTCCAAGGTTAGTGGTTCCAGATAAATAGCGGATTATACGCTTGACTGCAATTAAATGTGCTTCTCTAGGATTTGCTTGATAGCGTGCACATACACAGACACTAAACATGATATCGGGCCTACTAGCAGTTAAATAAAGTAATGAGCTGATCATACCTCGATATAAAGTTTGATCAACCTTCTTACCTTTTAGATCTTTATCTAGCTTATTGCAGGTGGCCATTGGAGTATCATATGCTTTAGCATTTTCTAATCCAAACTTCTTTATTAACTCCTTGGTGTATTTGGCTTGGCTAAGGAAAATACCTTCTTCGCATTGCTTGATTTGAAGCCCGAGGAAGAATGTTAATTCCCCATCATGTTCATCTCAAACTTGCTTTTCATTAGCTTCTCGAAACGCTTACAAAGCAACTCATTAGTAGAATCAAAAATGATATCATCGACATATATTTGAACAAGTAAAGTATGATCATTGTATTTGGAAATAAAAAGAGTTGTATCGATTTTACCGCGTTTAAATCCTTTTTCAAGTAAAAATTTAGAAAGAGTCTTATACCATGCCCTTGGAGCTTGCTTAAGTCCATACAAAGCTTTCTGGAGTTTGTAGACATGATTTGGAAATTTGGAGTCTTCAAATCCAGACGGTTGGGCAACATACACGGTCTCTTGCAGTTCACCATTGAAGAAAGCACTCTTCACGTCGATTTGATATAACTTGAAATGCTTGAAAGAGGCGTAGGCTAAGAAGATTCTGATAGCTTCCAATCTTGCAACTGGAGCCAACGTTTCATCATAATCGATTCCTTCTTCTTGTCTATATCCTTGTGCAACCAACCTTGCTTTATTCCTAATGATGCTTCCATTCTCATCCATCTTATTCCTAAACACCCACTTAGTTTCTATCACTCCTTGATCCTGAGGTCTAGGTACTAATGTCCAGACCTTGCATCTTTCAAACTGGTTGAGTTCTTCTTGTATTGCAACAACCCAACTGGAATCTTGGAGTGCTTCATCAATCTTCTTGGGTTCAACTTGAGATAAAATAGAGGTATCCTCATCATAGTTCGATCTCCTTGTTTGAACGCCAGAAAATAGATCACCTATCACATTAGAGAGAGGGTGACTGCTGACTTCATGAACCTCCAGGGGTAAGTCTGGTTGGACTGAGGTTTGCTGAAGATCTTCAATTGGAACATCGTTATATCCTTCAGCGAAGTCATGGAAGGTAAGTTGATGAAGAGGTTCAATAAGCTGGATGGGGGAATTCTCAACATCTTCTTCCCTTGGAGTTGCATCTGGAGTGGAAACTTCAGGTGCGGTTCAGTTGAGGGTGCTAGATTTTGCGGTTGAGGTTCAGGTGCGGTTCTAGAGGATTCACCTATTTCATTATGCTTAGCAAAATCATCAGCAATATTTGGATCCAAATGTGGCTCAAGGAGAGAATGCTCATCGAATGTAACATGGACACACTCAACTATCTTTAAACTAGTTTTATTGAAAACACGAAAAGATTTTGAATGTTTAGCATACCCAACAAAAATACCTTCATCGGCATTGGCTCTGAATTTACCTCTATTTTCTCTTCTGTTGTAGAGAATAAAGCATTTGCAGCCAAAGATCTTGAAGAATGCAATGTTGGGGGTTCTTTCTCTCCAAAGCTCATATGGAGTCTTGTTAAAGGTTTTGTTTATGAGGGAGCGGTTCTGAGTGAAGCATGTTATGTTGATTGCTTCAGCCCAGAAATAATGAGGAAGCTTTGCTTCAGATATCATTGTCTTTCCATCCTCAATCAACGTCCTGTTCTTTCTTTCCACAACCCCATTTTGTTGTGGAACACCAGCTGCGGAGAAATTGTGATCAATCCCATGGTCATCACAATACTGACCAACACCGTTGTTCTTAAATTTTGTTCCATTATCTGATCGAACACTGACGATGTCGCATTCTTTTTGAGTTTGGAGCCGTCTAAAGAGGGAGGTTAAGATGTCATAGAAATCGTCCTTGGAAATCATCATCTCAACTCAAGTATATCTTGAATAATCATCTACCACCACTAAAGTATATCTACTTCCTCCAATGCTCGCAGTGGTAACGGGTCCAAACAAATCTATGTGAAGCAGTTGTAAGCATCTTGAATTTGATGGAGCGGTCTTGCTGGTGAAAGAAGACGCGAATTGCTTACCAAGTTGGCATGCACTGCATTTCTCTGGATGGTGGTCAGCCACTTTAGGTAAACCACGAATGAGGTTTTCCCTTCCAATCTTTGCTAGATACTTGAAGTTCAAGTGGCTCAACCTCTTGTTCCATATTCAACTATTCTCGCTCACATTTTTAGCTACAAAACATAGATTAGTAATACTACATGCAGAATCTAGATCAATAATGTAAATATTACTCTTACGAATCCCTGTGAGTAGGGTGACTCCGGAAATGCTATCTTTGATAAAGCAGTTTGATGACGTGAAGTTGCAAAGTATTCCTTTGTCACAGAATTGAGAAATTGAAAGGAGGTTGTGCTTGAGTCCTTCAACAAGAGAAACCTTCTCAATGGTTAGGTTTCCTCTCCTTATTACACCATACCCAATGGTCTTGCCTTTGTTGTTGTCACCAACGGTTACAGACGGACCACTTGCTTCAATGACATCTTCAAGTAATGATCTATCTCCAGTCATATGTCTTGAGCAGCCACTGTCAAGATACCATTCATTATCCTTGGAGTGACCAGCCATTAAGCAGAGGACCTGAAATGTAAACATTAAGAACGAGGTCCCCCTTTTATTCCTTGGGTCCTGAAGTTAGCAACCTTTAACGAACCACACCTGTTTGACAGAAGGAGGTTTACTCTTCCTGACATTGGATGTGAACCGCAAAAGGCATTCTGCAGCCTTGTGACCTAAACCATCACACACAGAGCATTTATAAAAGCTACAAGCATCATGAGGTTTTACTAACTCCTTACTTTTTTTAGGAGTTGCATGCAGTTTGGGAGGAGCGGTTTCAGCTTTGACAAAGGGAACTGGCTTTGGTTTGACCGCGTATTTTCTAGGAACGCTCTTCTTACTTTTGAAGGCAGGAGGAGCGGTCGAAGAAGAAGGGCGGTCAGCCTTGCAGTTGCCAGCACCACCAATTCCACCAGAGGCGGTTGGAGTAGGGATGCGGCCAACTCCATAAGCCATGTTCTCTGAATCTTCACTCTCAGAATCCTTTCCTTTCAGCTGAGAGTTTTTCCCATATTGTTTATTTGGGTAGACATAATTGAAATTATGTTGTCCTTTACCCTTAGAATTAGCATGCTTCCCCTTAGGAATTTCTTTAGTTAGTTTTAAAATTTTCTCATCCTTTTCACAACAGGATGCACACTTCTCTTCTTAACTAGATCCAAATCCCAGACCTTCTTTAATTCCACTGGTCACTTGGGAATCTAGGATTTGATCTATGGTAGATTTTGACTTGAGCCACCCATCAATAATCTTTTGGAGATCGTTGATTTGGGTAACTAGGTCATCATTTCTAAGGTGAAGTGCAGCAACCTAAGTTTCAAGGGTGCGATTTTGATCAGCAAGAGGAGTCATACTTTTGATTTGGTCCTTAAGATTTGAAATTTCAGACCTCATCACAGTTTTCTCTGTCTTGTACTGAGAAATTTCATCATGAGCTAATCCTAAAGCTTTCTTAACATTAGAGAACTTATGGATCATCATTTCTGCTTCCTTGAACATCCTTTCATGTTCCATGGGAGAAACCTCTTCCACCACCTTTTTCAAAATTTTCTTCTTTGAAATTGCTTTTGAAGGTGGAGCATTTGTAGGAGGAAAAATAGGACGTGAATACGAACAATTTTCTATCTTAATGCTAGGAGTAAGTTTGACATCAGCATCCAATTTAAAATTTGGAATTTTTGTAGAAAATTCTTCATCTTCCATATCTAGCGACTCGATTGACTCAGTATCTGACTCATCGGAAGCATCTGCAACTAAGCATAGATTAACCTCTTCGGTTTCTTCATCACTTCAATCATCAGAATCTGTTTCAATCCAAGTTGCTAATTCCTTAGAATTCTCTTCCTCCTCAGCAACCATTCCCTTGCGACGAGAAAATTTTGCAGGAGAGGTTTTCTTTTTCAAGTATTCATATTTAGGTTGTGGACACTCAGATGTAAAGTGACCAGGTTTTCTACAGTTGTAGCAAACTAGATCACCCTTTATCTTTGTATCTGCAGCCTTAGAAAATGTTGCAGGAGGTTTGCCTTTAGAAAATGTTTTTGTGAAAGGTTTTGAGGATTTTCTAAATTTTTGAAATCTTTTCACAAACATGGCAAAATCATCATCATCCATCTTGATGAGTGATGAGGTTGATATGGAAGGATCAGCGGTTTGATTGGATGTGGATGGTTTCTCCTCATGTTCCACGACGGACATGGAAAGCGATTTTGTTTTCCCTTCAATCTCTTCAATGTGATTTAATTTAAGCTCATAGACTCTAAGATTGGCATACAAGTTACTTAACGACCAAGTACCCAAAACTTTGGAATCTTCTAGAGAGGTTGCTTTATTTACCCATCTAGAACCTAGAGCAGCTAGGAAAGTCATATTGATTTCCTTATCAGTTAAAGTTTTGCCAAGAGATTTACAAGCGTTAACTACCTCAACATAGCGGTCATAGGTTTGACGCAAGGTTTCGTTGGATTTTCTGTTGAAGTTGTTGTAGGATCTTTCAACAGCATATAATTTGTTTTCCTTGCATTCGTCATTACCTTCGAGGTAGCTCTCTATGGCATCCCACATCTGCTTTGCAGTTTTGAGATACATCACCTTTTGAAGGTTTGAAATGGGAAGGGTTCCAGAAATGATATTCCTTGTCTTGCTGTCCAAGGCAGCTAATCTTTTCTCTTCATCCGACCACTCGCTTTTTGGCTTCTTGACCTCTGGAATTTCTGCACTGGTGGCTCCATCGGTATTGGCCTTCATGGGAACGAAAGGGCCATTGATCACGCATTCCACCAGCATCTCATCAATAGTCTCCAAATGGATAAGCATTCGGCATTTCCAGATGTCAAAGTGGTCTTCGTCCAAAACTGGAATGTGTGAATAGTTAACAGTTGTCATCGTTTTTGAGTTTGCCATATCGAATCGGCACACAAGCTGTTAAGCTTGAAAAACAGTGGTTTTATAAATGTGTTAAGCTCTGATACCACTTGTTGGTCCCAAAGGTGGCAACAAGGGTGAAAAACAGCTAGAGGGGGGTGAATAGCTGTTACAAATTTTTCGCCCTCTTTTGAAAATTGAACCTCTAGGCTTACAAAACCGCTTGCAGTTGATAAGAGACTACAAGTTGAGTTGTAAAATGCACAGCGGAATAATAGAGTTACAAAGCGGTTTTGGAGAGGCGGTTTTGCAAAGCGGTTTTCAGTGCAGTTCTTAAAACTGAAAAGTGAAGTTTGACAATGTTAACTCCAAACACAATTTCACAATAATGGATAACTACAATTAAGATCAAACAGAGAAAAAGGTAGATAGTTAATAAGCACAAGAAATAATAAATGCAGTAAAGTAAGAACACAATATTTGGAGTGGTTCAATCGATAAACGATCTACGTCCACTACCAAGATAGTTAGTCTTGGATTTCTAAGAGAGATTTTATATTGAGTATGAGAGATTACAAAGTACAATGAGTAACACATCTAAAATATTTTCTATATAGAACAAATCCTAGACTATAACCAGTGTATCTCAAATGAATAATCTATGTGATTAAACAAGTGAGGTGTGTGTGTGAGAACAAGATCAAGGCTCTTTAAATCATTGAGATGGAGAGCACAATGATTCTTGATGTGTATAAGGCGTGATTTCTGGGCTGGGATAATATTTTCTTGAAGTAGAAGATGAAGATTCAAAGGACTTAGAATTTCTGGGCAGAGCTTCAACTTAGTATGAACATAGTACTTTTCAATTTTCTCAAGCAATCTTCAAATGGTGAAGATTGGGGATATTTATACCCAAACATCCAAGATATAGCTATTGCAAGAACAGTACTTGATTCTTTCCCATTGGTCCACAGTAACCACTTTTGTCCTTAGGAACTGTAGTTGCAGGTAAAGCTGATCAGACCTCAGCTGCAATTAAGGTGGTTAGGACATCTGTCACCTTTTCAAGATCCTTGCAGATATTGTCTGAAAAGTAGTCATGTGACAAGATATGGTGGTTGACATTTGATATTGCTGACGTGGATTCCAACGGTCAAATGTGGTTCACTTCAAGACTCAATCATTGGAGCGATTCTGGTGTGCAAGCGGTTCTGAGTGTAAGCGGTTCACCAGAGGAGGATTTCTAAGTGGTTGTAACTGCAAAGCATTTTTCATGAAGCGATTCACAAGCAGTTTGCACTTAGGGGTTCAAGAGCATTTTCAGACTAAGGATTCCACCAAGCGGTTGCATGAAGCGGTTTGCTAGGCGGTTTTGATAAGGTAGTCTGAAACTCTGAACTGCATCCTCAGATCCAATGAGTCTTGTGCCAGTCTTCAAGCCTAATTTAACCTATTCTATAAAATGGACTTAACTAAAAAAATTGAAGTCTAAGCTTCATTACATATGGGCCTAAAGTCCTTAAAATAGACAGGAGGTTATGGTATCAATCAAATCTAATCTAAAATAGGAGGGTTAAAATATACATACCCAACAAGTAGCGTCAAGCCGGATTAGAACTCTTGCGCGAAACGGCTCAATTTTGGAATACTTCCCTCCATCTTTTCAATTTATCCCTTAATAAGATAGTGCCAACCGTTGAAGCGTTTGCGGCTATATTGGATATGCCTTTGACCGGTAAGATAGTGGTTCCTAAGTATGACAGGAATCATGCGGTGGCTCTATTTGAATTATTGGGAATCTCTCTTGATAAAGGTTACTCTTTGGTACACCGACGTTGGGTAGACTGTTGTTCTTTGCCAAGGAGGTTTGATAAGGACTCAGAGGAATGAGGTTTCTATGCCTTCAAAGAGAATTTACTGGCTCTATGTCTCTTTGCGGAGGTGCTCTTTTCTTGTCGAAGAGGCTTGGTTGATTCTCAATTGGTGGAGGTCGTTTTGCTTGCTAGACGACGTGTCCATAACATTATCCCTCTTATCTTGGATGAGAGCCTTCATGGTCTTGATGAATTGCATCAAACTAACTCCCTGACTCAAGGAAGTCCAATTTTGTTGAAGATTTGGCTTAGAGAGAACTTCAAGTTGGTAGATGCTCCCACTCGTTATTATCCTTATACTCTTTATAAAAGAAAACTCTTGGACAAAGATCTCTCGATCGAGGAATGGGCTCGCCCTTTTGGAGGGTAAATAAGTATATTGACAATACAGTCAAATTTGATTGATTTGTGATTTCAGGTTTAAAAGATTTCTCCTTCTATTTCCCCAAGAGGGTTATTAGCCAATTTGGTCAACAACAAGATATTTTCATCGATGGCGGGGCGATTCGTGAAGTTTCTTATATCGGCCCAGAATTTGTCATTGCTTTGGCTAGAGTGGCACCAATCATGATCGTTGGAGCAACCTTCGTCAAAGTGATGGGAGTATTTATCTTTCAGATAAATACTTAGAATGGTTGTTGAAATATGTGCATCCCAATACGGTGAAGATTGATGAAGTAAGGCGCCCATTGCTCGGGGAGCATTTTGAGACGAGTCGTATCTTGAGGGAAAGGGAAGCTGCCGTTGATCCAATGAATATTCATTCTGATCTGGTCCAACATCTCCTTGACAATGATTGGTACGAAAAGAGGGAAAGAAGTCTTGTCGGTCGTATTCTTGATAGGCCCAATATGTTCAATAGGCTCTCCAAATCTGTGTTCGCCCGTCTTAGTGAGTTTTCCGGTTCGAGTGACCCTTCACGCAAAAGAACTAGAGAAGCCAATTACAAAGTCAAGCATCCCCCTCCGAAGATAAAGAAAGACTAGATCTTAGGGAGTGTCAAGAGATTGCCTTATATAGATCAATAGTTTATTTATTTATGCCTTTTATTCCAAAAGCTTTAGCATTAGCAAGTATGTCGTAATAGCTAGAATTTTTCTTTTGCTATAAGAAATTAATTTAATTAATTCAAGAACATGATTGGATTTTATTTATTGATTATACCGAACTTGAATACTGCCCACGTTCCACTTTTACAACAATTAAATAAGAGGTTCATGTCACCGTAGTTCACGTTGGTAAAAGAGAAAAAAAATTGTATTCAACTGAGGGAATGTCTCGCATGAGATTCCAGCCTAATCCCAGTTTTTTATTTTCTTATTATTTTATGCACACCCTTTTTTCTGCTTATATCGCCTTTTCAGGTTTTCAATCTAGCGGGCTTCTTTTCTTGTGCCATTTATTTGTAGGGAGAAGGTCGGTGTCATGCGTAATATCTCTTGAGGTTGTCCATGTTGACAGGCTTTGGCAACCGATCTCCATCTAAGTTTGCTAGTTGAACCGCTCCTCCGAAAAATCTTCTTGACAATGTAGGGTCCGACCCATCTAGGTCCCCATTTCCCTACGGGGTTGAAAGGTCCGAGATGATGTTCGCGTAGCACGAGGTCTCTTACCTTGATGTTTCTTGGCTTGACTTTCTTGTTCAAGGCGCTAGACATTCTTCGTTGGTATTCTTGTACATGAGTGGCTGCCTTGAGCCTTCTCTCGATTAGCAGAGCCAATTATTCATATCTATTTCTCAACCATTTGACTTCGTTCACTTGGTTTTCAAGGAGAAACCTTAGTGAAGGCAGTTCTAATTCGATTGGTAATATTGCTTACATCCCATAGGCTAGGGCATATGAAGTTTCTCATGTGGCTGTTTGGACAGAGCTGCGATAGCCTCAAAGTGCAAAAGGTAGTATATTCGGTCAGTCTTTGCTGGTGACCGTCATTTTTCTGATGATGATCTCAATTGTTTTGTTGGCAGACTCAACTATAATGTGTTTAGAATGGGGTGTCTACAAGTACATGAGCGGAATCAAATACCTTAAAGAGGCAGGGAGAATGTGTTGGTGAAGACTCCTTACACTTATTTCTCGCTCATTCGTGTGAGCAAGAAAGTCGGTTGTCATTGAACGGGATAAATCGGGTAGGATCCTTCTATTAAGCCTGACCCATCTATCTGGCTAGGGCCCAATATGAAATCGACCAAGAGAAGAGGTCGATCTGGTCATTAGTTATGGCTATCCATACTTACGTAGGGCGAGCAACCTGTGGTCAACTATAAAGTTCGAACCTAACATAGCGGAGTTGATGAGCATGATATCCATCTTTCTAAGTGGAGATCCCTAATTTCTAACTTTTCACTCCGCCCTATCATAACGACCACACCAGTCACTATAAATACATGGTATATTCCTCCTTTACATGCCTGGACTCTTATATACCCTAAACTCTAATCAATTCACCATTTATCAAGTATCACGTATGTTTTGGTCAAATTTTGACAAGTGATTGTAAATAACCAAATATTTCAAGGAAAGAATTGGGTGAATTGGAATATAGATTTGTGTGTGTAATCAAAATGAAAATGACAAAGGATTTTGACGAGGAAAGCCCTTAAACAACTCGTTCGCCGGCATAAAACCTCGGGAGGTTTTGGAAGACCTACCTTGACCAAAGTTTTACTATGATCAGTGAGTTACAAGCCCGGAAGTATGGAGAGAATTACAAAAGTGTGAGTGTGTGAAAGTACATGTGTTTTTCATAATCTCCATACCCCTATTTATAATAAGGGTAAAATAAAAAGATAATAATCAAATCCCTAAAAACTAGGCATGATGGAGTTACTGAGGAGAAGATTTCGGGCATGACTGTTGATGGTGGTTGGTGAAGAGTCGTGGTTGAATTGGTATTCTATGAGTGCACAAGTATCTCCTAAAAAATAGGAACCGCAAAACTGCTCCCAAGTTGGTTCGGCTTTCAAGATGTTGATGAAGACGTTGAGCCAAGATGTCGGTCCAAGATGTGAACTCAACATGTAAAGTCAACTTGTAAAAAGTCAACTTGTGGACCAAGTTGTGGACCAAGTTGTGGAGATCAAGCTATAGAGGTCAAGTTGTGGAGATCAAGTTGTAGAGGTCAAGTTGTAGAGGTCAAGTTGTGGAGATCAGGATGCTGAGGCGTCTTGACATGTCTCGCTTTGTTCCAGCAATAGCCAACATGGAGATCCCGAAGAGATTTGCAGTGCCCCACATGAAGAAGTACGATGGGAGCACAGATCCAGTAGAGCATGTGTTGCTATACCAAGAATTAATGGACATTATCAGCATTCCTTCAATCTTCAAAGAGGCCTGTCTTTGTAGGGGCTTTGGTTCCACCTTGTCTGGACCAGCTTTGAAATGGCTAACCGGCCTATCTCTAAATTCTATATCATCTTATTCTCAATTAGTCAATATGTTTGTGAATCAATTTTCATGTAATAGAGCTTTTGAGAAACTAACTAGTGACCTCTACAGGGTGGTGCAACGACCTGACGAAAGCTTGAAAGACTATTTGAACAGGTTCAACAAAGAGGCAGTGACTATCCCCAACTTGAACATGTTCACAGCCACCGAGGCGTTCAGATTGGGCTTGAAGAAGGGATCACCTTATTATGACGAATTGGTCATGACTCCATGCAAGAGACTTGAAGATGTCAGGACGAGAGCTGTTAAATTCATCAGACTGGAAGAAGATAAGCTCATAGTCCTAAAATAACCATAATGAGGCTGACAAAAAAGGAAAAGATGACCACCTATCTTCAACATGTCAAAATGTTAGCAAAACAGTACCTCAAGTTGTATCCCATGTAAGTTGTCATTTTTTCATAAAAGCAAACTCCGAAAACAGGTATGATTTAAATTTTGTCAAGTCATTTATTTATGTTTGTCAATTCTTATGTTATGCTAAAAATTCTTACTGACTTAAGCATCGGAAGGGTAAAGCTAACACCCAATCCTAACATGAATTTGTTTTGCAAGGTATACAACTTGAACAAACAGAGTAGGCTCAACATGTTGACACGCCAGTACGGCTGATACATGTTGAGACCTAAGCTGGAGCAGGCTCAACATGTTGACACGCCGCACGGGCCGATACATGTTGAGACCTAGGCTGGAGCAGGTCAAACATGTTGACACGCCAGACGGCCGATACATGTTTGAACTGAGGAAGAAAAGTTCAACATGTTGACACGCCGCACGGTGATACATGTTGAAACTTTAGCTGGAGAGGGATAGAACATGTTGACACGCCAGGACGGCTGATACTTGTTCTATTTCTTCAAACGAATTAAGGTTTCGACACCTTCGCCTGGGCGCACGATTTCACACTTATTCAAGTTGTGACTATTGGTTGTAACATTGACATGTTACCAAACGAATTAAGGTTTCGACACCTTCGCCTGGGCGCACGATTTCACACTTATTCAAGTTGTGACTACTGGTTGTAACATTTTCATGTTACCTTCTGCTTATAACATCAACATGTTATCAATATGAACACCCGAAAAAGATGAAGTCATCTTCCAATCAACTAAGGAGTGAAGATTAACATCTTCACCGAAAATCAAGTTCAACACACAAAAGTAAGTCATGTCAACACAAACATGACTCACACGATCCAAAGTAAACATATCAAACAAAGACATGCCAAATCAAATATAAAAATTTTGAGGACCAACCCTCATCTAACATACCAAATTTCAAACATCTAAACTAATGTTTCTTAAAGCTTTATCTTGGTTTCTATCAAGCTTCGTTTATAAGTTCTCAATACGTTGGACAACTCTTTGGCGTAATCAACCGCTTCCTTAATGCCGATGAGGGGAGTAGCAGTTTAAAAATTCCTTGAATCTCCAAGTTTTCTCCGATTCAATAAATTTTGGGGGCAATTGTTGGGGACGGATTTTTCACTATATGTATATGGTTGGCATCTTAAGCAGGTCAACATGTCAAGACGCCTCAGCATCCTGATCTCCACAACTTGACCTCTACAACTTGATCTCCACAACTTGGTCCACAACTTGGTCCACAACTTGGTCCACAACTTGGTCCACAACTTGGTCCACAAGTTGACTTTTTACAAGTTGACTTTTTACAAGTTTACTTTACATGTTGAGTTCACATCTTGGACCGACATCTTGGCTCAACGTCTTCATCAACATCTTGAAGCCGGACCAACTTGGGAGCAGTTTTGCGGTTCCTATTTTTTAGGAGATAATTGTGCACTCATAGAAGACCAATTCAACCACGACTCTTCACCAACCACCATCAACAATCATGCCCGAAATCTTCTCCTCAGTAACTCCATCATGCCTAGTTTTTAGAGATTTGATTATTATCTTTTTATTTTACCCTTATTATAAATAGGGGTATGGAGATTATGAAAAACACATGTACTTTCACACACTCACACTTTTGTAATTCTCTCCATACTTAGGGCTTGTAACTCATCGATCATAGTAAAACTTTGGTCAAGGTAGGTCTTCCAAAACCTCCAGGGTTTTATGCCGGCGAACGAGTTGTTCAAGGGCTTTCCTCGTCAAAATCCTTTGTCATTTTCATTTTGATTACACACACAAATCTATATTCCAATTCACCCAATTCTTTCCTTGAAATATTTGGTTATTTACAATCACTTGTCGAAATTTGACCAAAACAGTCACGAAACCAAGATTGATTTCAGACGCGGCCATCTCTCGAGGTGCATCTAGCTGCCCCCCAGTCGCCCTGCCCCCAGCCGCGGAGGTTACTGAGGTTACCTGACCGGAAGTTGGATTGATCATTTTGATGTTCTAAACAAATCTAAAAAACCAAAGTTCCCACAGACGGCGCCAAATTGTTTTGGTCAAATTTCGACAAGTGATTGTAAATAACCAAATATTTCAAGGAAAGAATTGGGTGAATTGGAATATAGATTTGTGTGTGTAATCAAAATGAAAATGACAAAGGATTTTGACGAGGAAAGCCCTTGAACAACTCGTTCGCCGGCATAAAACCTCGGGAGGTTTTGGAAGACCTACCTTGACCAAAGTTTTACTATGATCAGTGAGTTACAAGCCCGGAAGTATGGAGAGAATTACAAAAGTGTGAGTGTGTGAAAGTACATGTGTTTTTCATAATCTCCATACCCCTATTTATAATAAGGGTAAAATAAAAAGATAATAATCAAATCCCTAAAAACTAGGCATGATGGAGTTACTGAGGAGAAGATTTCGGGCATGACTGTTGATGGTGGTTGGTGAAGAGTCGTGGTTGAATTGGTCTTCTATGAGTGCACAAGTATCTCCTAAAAAATAGGAACCGCAAAACTGCTCCCAAGTTGGTTCGGCTTTCAAGATGTTGATGAAGACGTTGAGCCAAGATGTCGGTCCAAGATGTGAAGTCAACATGTAAAGTCAACTTGTAAAAAGTCAACTTGTGGACCAAGTTGTGGACCAAGTTGTGGAGATCAAGTTGTAGAGGTCAAGTTGTGGAGATCAAGTTGTAGAGGTCAAGTTGTAGAGGTCAAGTTGTGGAGATCAGGATGCTGAGGCGTCTTGACATGTTGACCTGCTTAAGATGCCAACCATATACATATAGTGAAAAAATCCGTCCCCAACAACGTAGTTACTCTCATATCGGAGGTTTTTGGCGGAGATCACCTCGACCTCGACTTAGTTTACATGTGTCTATTCCTTTTAGGTAACCTCATTCACTAGACTTGATTCAATCCCAATGCCTTTTCGTATTCGTCAAGTCCCTTTAGTTTAAGTTACAAGAAATTCAGTACTATTTGCGTCAAAAATGACTGTCATACGTATTATTTTGGTATGTCCCAATAAAATTCACTTCTAAAAAATATACTTCTATGTCATTTATATTTGCTGCATTTCTATTTTTAGTTGTCCCAAATTTTTCAACATAGTAAATTGATATAAGTTAATTAACACATTTTTTTCCATTATACCCAACATAAAGTGACTTTCGATTAAAAAAATTTATTTTGGTAATGTTTGTATCACATTTAAATTTAGAGAATGATATAATTGGGCATGCAAAAACTATAAAGCAAATTATTAAGTTTTTGAGATTTCTTCAAAATGGCTCATATAAATGGGACAGAGAGAGTAGACATGCCCGGCCGGTTCAGACCGGCGGTTACGGTTATGAACCGGCGATTCACCAAATCGGGGGAGAATGAACCGTAATCGGACCGGATTTGGACGGTTCCGGTTCACGGTTATGAACCGTCCGTACGTTTCTGATTCACGGTTTGAACCGCCATCTAAAAAAAAAATTGAAAATGAGCAAAGGCAGAAACTTTGGTGCGGTCGCCCTAACTTGTTGGTGCGGTAGCCCTAACTGTTAAACTGTTAAAAAGTTAACAGTATTTTCAAAAAACAATTAACTTTTTAACAGTTTCTGTTAAGTTTTATAAAAAAGTTAACTTATTTTTTTTATTTTATTTTTTTTGGATAAAGAAGACTATTTTAGACTTTTGTTTACTACATACTCCCTCCGACCCAGAAAATGCTTCACCTTTTACCCAAAATGGCGTCCCGTTTGAAGCTTCACCTTTTCTAAAATTGAAATGTTTTATTAATATTCTATTATACCCACTCACTATTTCCTTCACTCATTCTCTCTCCTAATTCACTATTACACTCACGATACTTTTTAAATTTAATATTTCCTCCACTAATTCTCTCTCCTATTTTCAAATTACACTCACAACATTTTTTCTTCCCACCTATTTTCTTAATTTGCGTGCCGGGCCAAAAATGGTGAATCATTTCCTGAGACGGAGGGAGTACATTTTTTGCTAAAAGTTACAAAAAAAAATTATGAATTTTGAAAGAAATAAAACTTAATTTTTTTAAAAGAAACGAAAGTATATATGGAGACAATCGCCGATGTATCTTCATCGAAGGCCTCCTCCTCCTCGGAACTACTTCTTTTATTTTGAAGTCGTAGTTCGGCTTTATGCCAATCGCCGAGCACCATTTGATATTCTAAATTATATGGAGACAACATTGACCTTCGATCAGACAAGACACACTCTCCTACACTAAATACTTCTTCTACGGCGACGGTTGAGGCGGGAGCGGCTATGATCTCCTTTGCTATCAAGAATAGAATAGAATAGTTGTTTGCCCTTCGTACCCACCACTTTACAATATAAAATTCTTCTATAGGCTCAAAATAAGTGGTTAAATAATTTTCAAGTTCAACATAAGTGGAGCCACCTCGTTGGCATTTTTGACTTCTAGAACTAATTAAATTATCTATAAAGTTAAAGGGATCGCTATCATCATGAGAACTACTACCACCTACATTTTCACTACTAGGATAAACGATATTACCAAAAAGATCATAATATTCTCTATAAAATGCATATACTATATTTTTAGTCTCAGTTACAACGTTTTTTGCCTTTGGGATAGGTTTATTTAAGTTAAAATCAAAGTCGGTGGGAAATAGATTCTTATAATAATAATCAAGTATTTGTTCTAAACCATCTTCTCTTATCCTAGGATCTAATAGTTTAACTACTAAAAATAATGGGGGAATGTTCAAAAAATATTTAAGTCATTTTATTCTCATCATACTAATACACTCACATAAAATTGGACAATCTTTAAAATGCATAAATATATAACTAATTTTAGCGGCGTGTTCTAAAACTATCGGTGAAGTGGGATAGTAAGAACCGGATAATTGTACGGTAGCCTCTTTAAAAACTTTCAAAATTTTTTTTAAATTATGACAAACATCCCATTGATGAGGCAATATTATAGTATGATACTCTATTTGTTGAAAAAACTGAAACAGTTGTTCACGAAAATCATAAGAGTCGGATAACATTTTATAAGTGGAATTCCATCTGTTTGAAACATCTAGGAAAAATCTTTTAGGTGGGATATTATTTGTTTTACAAAATCTAATTCACAATTTTGTTACATTGTGATTTCTCATTAGATGAGCAAGAACTTCTTTAATTGGGGCTACATGTTCCTTCAAAGTTGATAAACCATCTTGCACACACAAATTTAAAATATGACATATGCACCTAACTGAAATTACCCAGATCGCGCGCGGAAACTCGGCGAGCGGCTTTCGGAACTTGGACCTCGCTGAAAAGAGAGAGTCGCCACGCCGTTTTGTATTATGAGCCTAAACTTTGAAAAAGAATGGTTTGAAAAAGGAGGTCATTTTGATTGGTAGCTGATGGATGTGTTTTTACACACCCATTTTACATGTTTCCGAACCTATTCTAGGCTCAAAATTCCGGGTTTTATGTTGTTTTAATATTGTTGTTGAGTGTTTATGAGTACAGGGGAAAAGGATGATTAAGTGTTGATTTTGGTCAATAAAATGGCAAGGAAACCAAGTTGGAGCGGAGCAGAGCAAGGAAATTGGAAAATAACTCGAGATGCAGCTCCAGGCACCAGAGCGGCCGCGCTCCAAGCCAGAGCGGCCGCGCTCCATTGAAGATTTTGAAGTGCAATTCTCGGCCAGGCTGCGCGGGCGCGCTCAACCCAGAGCGGCCGCGCTCAAGTGACGTCGTTTTGAAGGCCAGGCTACTGCCAAAGTGCGCGGGCGCGCTCAACCCAGAGCGGCCGCGCTTGTCCCGTTTTCGCACTGCATTTCGGCAACTTATGATGGGCAGTCTCGACTTTTCGCACATTTTTCCCTTGTATTTTGCCCTAAAGTATTTATACCTCAACAGCAGTTTTTAGAAAACAATCTCGGATATTATTATTGTTCTAGGTTTTGAGTTTTCGTAGACAATTATTGCTCATCAATTCCGGATCTCTCAGGTTTTGATGTTCTTTTATTTTATGATCATTATTGTTTTCGTTATGTCTTTGCGTAGCTAAGTTCTTTAGATTTGCGGATTGGTTGTAGCGATTACTAGATCTTTATGCTATTGATTTAATTCTTCCCAATTGATCTCTTTCTAGTTCTTCAAAACATTAATCTTTTAATTATTTGGGTATTGATTCTGCCGTTAATTTGGGGATTGATACAATTGAACACTGTTTTGAAGATTAAACCTAATTGAGGCCATAATAGAAATCAAAAGGGTTTAGATTTAACATTCTATTGTGTTGATTAATTATTTGATTGTTGTGTGGCCGTAACAGAAAACGCAGCTTGATAATAATTAAAAGGGTTGCAATCCGGGCACCACACCGTTCCAATCCTTACTTTTGTGAATGAATCCTAGTTTCAGATTAATGTTTTTAGCAATAAAAATAGCATAGGGTGAAAGTAATTGTGAATCCAATCCGTGAATCTCCGTGTTTATCTGAGTTAATTCGTTCTGTTTGAATTGCGTTCTTTAGTTTTAATCTGTTATTTCTGTTTTAGGATTAGATTATTATTTTCAAATCAAAAATCTGTGGTTACTATATTCATTACTTCCACTGCATTTGTTTACCAACAAGTCTCTGTGGTTCGACCCCTGCTTGTGCATACTGCTACACCGGTAGTGAGTACACTTGCTCGGTTTTTATTACTAGAGGAATTTTTCTCCATCAAGTTTTTGGCGCCGTTGCCGGGGACTTGTTGCAAGTAAACAAGTAAGTTAAGTAGTGAATGCAAGGTCGTCGTTCTTTGAAGCCTACATTGGTTCCATTGGACGATAACATCAATAGACTTGAGGAAACATTTGAGGGCGATCCTCTTTAATCCTCTCTTTCAGCATTCGGACATCGAGTCCGAACCCTCCACCACCGAGGTAGAGGAAGAAAAAGTCGAGATGGCGTAACCACCGGCTCAAACAATGAATGATTACCTGAGACCTAGGGTAGACACTTCTACCTCATGCATAGCGCTTGTCCGAAGCAAAGAAAGAATTTAGAGGTCAAAGGTCAATATTTTGCTATGTTACCTAGTTTTCAGGGGCTACCGTGCGAGGATGCCTTGACTTTCTTGAAAGAATACATTATGACGGTAGCCCAGCTTTCTATTAAGGGAGGGAGTGACTGAAGTTCAGATTAGACTTAAGTGCTTCCCTTACACTTTAAAAGGGGCGAAAACTTGGTTAATGATGCTTCCATCCCAAAGCATCAAGACATGGACTGAGATGCAAGATATTTTTCTCGGGAGGTATTACCCACATCATCTCAGCCTACTTTTAGACGTAAATTGATGACTTTCACACAAGATGTGGGGGAACCTTTCCATGAAGCTTGGGAGAGATTTAATATGATGCTTATTCAATGTCCTCAAGCATAATTTTTCTTTACCCTCTCTCGAATCAAGCTTTCTATGATGGCTTGAATGATTCCACTCGACCGTAGTGGATAATGCAGCAGGAGGCTCTATAGGAGTCAAGACCCCGAGGAGACTAAGGCCTTATTTGAAATGTTGAGTGCTAATTCTCAACAAAAGAGTTCTAGGGGAAAACAAGGGGGTATTGGATTTGGATCGCATCTTGATAATTTATCCAAGCAAATTGTCGTTTTAAATAGTAAGTTTGACAAGTTGATCGCTCAAGGCACCTCTTCTAGTGCCAATGTGTTAAATGATTTATGTGCTTACCGTGGTCTAAATTCTCATGCTACTAATATGTGTCCAAGTGGTGTGCGGTTTGGTTGTGATCCCGAATGTAAATGCTATGTATGGACACCCCAAGGCATCCACGTAACATGCCCTATGGCAACACTTATAATCCAGGGTGGAGGAATCATCCTAATTTCTCATGGGGAGGTAATCAGTAATCCACAAAATAAGCCTCTCCATCCTCCACCTCCACCAGACCATTTGAAAGAAGGAAGGAGCCTTGGGAGGAAGCAAGTAGAGCAAATGAGAGCCGAATAAAGAACAGCAAAGAAAGAACCATTTAAGCTGCCATGAAAAATTGGAGACCCAAATAGGGCAAATGGTCAAGCCGTTCAAGCAATGCAGGGCACAAGTCGGGGACCTTCCCGAGTCAAGGTCACCAAGCAAAAGCCATTACCACACTCAGGAATGGTAAATGTAGGTAGCGAGGTAATTTCTTCTTCATCTTCTACTCCCCTCCCGTTGTTGAAATTGTTAATGAGGAAGAAGGTACTAATGAATTGGGGGAAAAATCTAAAGTTGACTCTCCACCCCCAATCCATATGTATCACTTGCATCCGTTTCCTGGAAGATTTATGAGAAATAAAATGGATCAACAAATGTCGGAGTTGATGGACATGTTCTCTAAAGTGAACATCAATCTCCCTTTGTTGAATGTGATAAAAAATATTCCGGCTTATGCCAAGTTTTTCAAAGAAATTAATTCCAAGAAACCAAAGTATGGCAAGGATGAGAAAGCTTTTCTTGGAGAGAATGCTAGTGTAGCACAACACCTCCTCCCACCAAAACAAAAGGACCCCTAAGTTTTATAATTTCTATCAATATGGGAACTCGAATAAGGTGAAGGCGATGTTGGACCTAGGTGCTAGTATTAATTTGTTACCCCATTATATGTATCTTGATATGGGTTTGCTCGAATTGAAACCTACATCCATGGCTCTTCAACTAGCGGATCGATCTATTAAAAGACCGTTGGGGATTGTGGAAGATGTTTTGGTTCAGTGGACTCATTGATCATAACTGTGGATTTTGTTGTGCTTGAGATGCCTAATAGTGAGTGTAGTCGTCGTGATTCCCCAATTCTACTTGGGCGTCCATTCATGGCGACGACAAACACTATTATTAATGTTGGCAATGGAACTCTTTCCATGACTGTGGCCAACGAAACTATTGAAATTTTGTGCATGATATTATGAAAAATCCAATGGACAATGGAAATTCTTGTAACTTTGTGGAGAGAGTAGATGATTGTGTGCATGAGTATCTCGTGGCATGATAGAGCATGTGATGAACTTGAGATGTTGTTGAATGGCACTGAGAAAACTAGGGATAATGCGGGTTCCGAAGTTATGGCCATTGAAAATAAGGCCGAGGAACATTATTACCGTTAATGGCCCGTCTCACTCCCTAGGCTACTTCAATGAGAAGTATGCGCCATCAGGTTGTGGTTCCACCGGTTCTTGAACTAAAACCCCTCCCCTCTAATTTAAAATATGCTTTTCTAGGGAGGGTGAGACTTTACCCGTGATAGTTGCCTCGCATTTGACCCTAGAACAAGAGGCCAAATTAATTGCCGTGCTTTGTGAGCACAAATCGGCCATAGGGTGGACTTTGGCGGATATTAAAGGTATTAGCCCCTCAATGTGTATGCATAAAATTAATCTTGTAGAGGGGGCTAAACCTTCAAGGGAGAGACAAAGGAGATTGAATCCTCACATGGAGGAAGCAGTGAGGAAAGAGGTCTGAAATTATTAGATGCGGGAATTATATTCCCAATTGCGGACAATGAGCGGGTAAGCCCGGTTCAAGTGGTTCCTAAGAGGTCGGGCATTACAGTTGTGAAAAATGATAATAATGAGGATGTGCCCACTAGAGAGGTGACCGGGTATAGGATGTGTATAGATTTGAGAAAGTCAATGCCGCCACCAAAAAGGATCACTTTCCTTTGCCTTTCATTGACCAAATCCTAGAGAGGTTGGCGGGTCATGCTTATTACTGCTTTCTTGATGGATTCTCGGGATATAATCAAATCACAATTGCACCCGAGGACCAATCAAAGACCACTTTCACATGCCCCTTTGGTACTTTTGCCTATAGGAGGATGCCCTTTGGGCTTTGCAATGCACCCGCTACTTTTCAAAGGTGCATGACCTCCATCTTCTCGGATATGATAGAGAAGTGTGTAGAGGTGTTTATGGATGATTTTTCTGTGGTTGGAGATAGCTTTGAGGGGTGTCTTAATAATTTGACTATGGTCTTGAGGAGATGTTGCGAGACCAATTTGACACTTAGTTGGGAGAAGTGTCACTTTCTTGTTAGGCAGGGGATTGTCTTGGGCCACATAGTGTCTAGTAGGGGGATTGAGGTCGATAAAGCTAAGATAGATGTGATTTCTAAGCTGCCTCCCCCGGTCTCAGTTAAGGGTGTTCGAAGTTTCTTAGGCCATGCGGGTTTTTATCGGCGATTTATTAAGGATTTTTCACAAATTTGTAAGCCGTTAAGTAACTTGCTAGCTAAAGATACCGAGTTCATCTTTGACCAAGACTGTCTAGATGCTTTCACTTTATTAAAAGAAAAACTTACTTGCACTCCCATTCTTTCTAGCCCTGATTGGTCTCACCCTTTTGAGATCATGTGTGATGCATCTGATTTTGCTATTGGGGCTGTTTTAGGCCAAAAGATAGATAAATTACCGCATGTAATCCATTATGCAAGTAGAACTCTTAATGATGCACAGCTTAATTATACCACTACTGAAAAAGAATTTTTAGCTGTTGTGTTTGCACTTGAGAAGTTCCGTTCATATTTGCTTGGGTCGAAGGTAATAATCTATTCTGATCATGCAGCTTTAAAATATTTGTTGAATAAAAAGGATGCAAAACCTAGACTGCTTAGGTGGATGCTTTTGTTGCAAGAATTTGATTTGGAAATAAGGGACAAAAAGGGGTCCGAGAATGTAGTGGCAGATCACCTATCAAGGCTTGAGGATTTCTCGTTTCAGAATAGCAATGAAGGAGTGATTCCGGTGAATGAAAATTTCCCGGATGAACAACTATTTGCTCTACATGTTCAAGAGCCTTGGTATGCGGATCTTGTTAATTATCTTGCTTGTGACATGATTCCTCCTCACTTTACTTATGATCAAAAGAGGAAATTTAAATCAGATGTTAAGCACTACATTTGGGATGACCCTTACTTGTGGAAAATTTGTCCAGATAAGATGGTGAGGAGATGTGTTCCTGAATATGAACAATTGAGTGTCTTGCGCTTTTGTCATGATTTACAATGTGGTGGGCATTTCAGTGGTCAAAAGACTGCTAGGAAAATCCTTCAAAGTGGCTTATATTGGCCCACCATATTTAAAGATGCGCAAGACTTTTGCAAAAAGTGTGATAAATGCCAAAGAACGGGAGGGATAGGTAAGCGTGATGAGATGCCCCAAAATTATAATTTAGTTGTTGACATATTTGATGTATGGGGCATTGATTTCATGGGCCCTTTCCCTTCATCCCATGGTTTTGTGTATATATTGGTTGCTGTTGACTATGTATCTAAATGGGTGGAAGCTATTGCCACTCGGACTAATGATGCTAATGTCGTTTCAAAGTTTGTGTGTGAGAATATTTTTTGCAGGTACGGGGTGCCTCGTGCAATCATTAGTGATCAAGGAACTCACTTCACAAACAGGCTCTTCAACCAAGTCCTAAAGAAATATGGGGTTGTGCACAAGCTAGCCACAGCCTACCATCCCCAAACATCGGGGCAAGTGGAAGTAAGCAACCGCCAAATCAAGGGGGTTCTAGAGAAGACAGTCCGGCCAAACAGAAAAGATTGGGCTTTGAAGCTCAATGATGCATTATGGGCATATCGGACTGCTTACAAAACTCCCATTGGGATGAGTCCGTACAGAATTGTGTATGGCAAGGAATGTCACCTTCCGGTTGAGATGGAACACAAGGCATATTGGGCTGTGAAGGAACTCAACATGGATTTGAAGAAGGCGGGTGAGAAACGGATGCTTGATTTGGATGAGATTGAGGAGTTGAGGCAAGACAGCTACCAAAGTGCCAAGCTGTATAAAGAAAGAACCAAGAGATACCATGATCAGTACTTGAAGCCAAAATTCTTAAGTCCGGGTATGAAGGTCTTATTGTTCAATTCTCGATTGAGACTTTTTCCCGGCAAATTATGCTCCAAATGGTCGGGCCCTTATGAGTTGGTGAAAGTATTTCCACATGGAGCAGTCGAGCTCAAAGATTTGAAAAACGGAAGTACATTCAAGGTGAATGGGCATCGAGTCAAGCCCTATCACGAAGGGGTGTCTATCTTGGAGGAAATTGATGTAGTGGTGTTGGTGGATGCACCGAAAATTAAATGAGAAATCATGAGCATCACGTCGAGCCAAAGACTTAAAACAAAGGCGCTAGTTGGGAGGCAACCCAACCGTAGGTAACTTTTACTGCTTTCTGTCTTTATGTTCAGTTTACCACTACTCGTTAGCTTTGAATTCGCGTTGGAAATTGTTTATGCAATGAGGACATCGCAAATTCTTAGTTTGTGGGTGGGGGTATTCATAAAAAAAAAAAAAACAAATAATAGACTGTTATTTACCGTTTTCGAGTCGTAGTATAGAACGTGTCGAACTACGGTGACCTGAGCCTATTAATGTGGGTAGTCCGCTCACATTATTGGGGACGTAGGCAGCGAAAGTGCGGTCAAATGTTTGACATATTTTTGTCGAACAAAAGTTTCGTGTCACCCTTTATGGGTCTCTCCGAGTTTGTGGGTTTATAGGGGAGTGTAAATAGTTGTCACCCTCCAAAAATATTTACGTTTAAGTTTTGTCAATAGATATTACGCTTGTATGTGTGTTTGTGGTGATGTGCAGGATAGCACACAATCGATCAAAGTTGAAGCTGTGGACCTTAAGGCAGTAAAAAGGAGCAAAAATTATTGAAATCTCGCTGTCAGCGTGCGCGGGCGCGCTCGGAAACAGAGCGGTCGCGCTTGTTTATGGGAAAAGTGAACATCAGTCTCGGCCTAGGTGCGCGGGCGCGCTCCAAGTCAGAGCGGCCGCGCTCGTTAAAAGTCAAACACGTGACCAGGCAGAGCGAGCGCGCTCCAAGACAGGGCGGCCGCGCTTCAATTAATGAAAAATGGGCATCATTCTCGGCCATCCAGCGCGGACGCGCTCCAAGGCAGAGCGGCCGCGCTCATCAAAAATCAAAAACAAGATCAGTTTCTGTCAAAGTGCGCGGGCGCGCTCGGACACAGAGCGGCCGCGCTCGAGCAAAAATTACGGGCATTAAAAAGAAACCCTAAACAGAGCCAGTTTTTTTAAAAAACTCACCGCCGCCCCCCCCTTCTTTTCTCTCTCAAAACCGAGCCTTCTTCTCTCTCTCTCCTAAATTTCTCTCTCAAACCCCAAATCCCCTCCCTTCCAACCCAAAAATCACCCTACCCACCATTGATTCACCAAGCTAAAGCCAAATCCTTTCCCCAAAAGCCATTAATTCCGGCGAGTTGTGCAAATCCGAAAATCAAAGAAGAAGTTTTTTTGGGTGCATGCAATCTTGCAAATCAAGTGGGCTAAAGCTCGATTTGAAGGTGGTTTGTGGGTATAAACGGTGCAAGGTCTAGTTTGTGGGTGTTCTCCGGTCTCCTTCCCAAACTCCGGCGAGTTTTCCGGCATACTCCGGCGAGTTTTCCGGCGAGCCTTAAAGGGGTAAGAATTTTTGAATTTTATTGCATTGCCCTCCTGAATTGTGTTGATATCATGTCTACCTCTAATCCTAAGCGTAAAAGAATTACAAAGAAAACCCCGGTTCCACCACCATTGTTTGACGAAAATAAATTTGTGAGTGTGGATGCTGTGAAATTCTTTGATGCTTATGCGGGCCGAGGTTTTAATGTAGAGAAAGGGGTAGATATAACGGATATGGGTCTAGATAATATTGTAGCGGCATATGGGTGGCAAAACTTATTGGTTGCCCCAGCCGAAGGAGGGAATAGAGAGTTGGTTCGCGAATTTTATGCTAATGCGGCTGCTAGGAAAGGAATACATAACACTTCGTATGTGCGGGGTAGAGAGGTTGGATATACCCGAGAGAGAATTATATCATATTACAACCTCCCTAGACATGTGCAAGCCAATACCTGTGCCTTCTTGCAACTTGAAAAACAAATGATGAATAACCCCAAAGGTAACCTACACCTAATTGCCTAACATTTGGTGATCTTCCCTTTGACCCAACTGTGCATAAGGGGGTGTTAATTGCTTCTAAATTTCTTCCACCTCATATGAAGTACCTTCATATGATTATCTGTGAGAGGGTGCTCCCATCTTCCCGACCTCACGAGGTTGGATGGCGTAGAGCTGCATTAATGCATGTCATCCTGTCAGGGCAACAAATTGACACCGGGTCAATCATTGCCCATGAAATTAACAGGACATATCAGCAGATGGCGAAGAATAGCTATAATTACCCCTTACTGATCACGGGTTTGATGGGGTTCTCGGGTGTGAATTTCACAAATATCCCTAGGGACATAGGCTTGGAGCCTACAATTACTGAGAGAAAGATTAGGGACAAGAGCCACCCCAAGGGGGTAAATGTAGTGGAGCCGGAGCAAGAGGCGGAGCAAGAGGAGGAACAGGAGGAGGAAGAAGAGGAAGAACAAGAGGATGATATTATTGGCGACTGGAGAGCGGACCCAACTGCGGGGTTGTACTATCTGTCACATCAGTTAGAGGCGATGGAGCTGCGTTTTGATCAGAGATTTACCGCCCTAGAGCAGAGGCAGGCTGCGAATGATGATAGGGTGAGAGCTATTGATGACAGAGTACGGGGTGATATCGAGGCGAACCAAGCATGGCGGGCCCAGCACGATAGTAGGTTAGACCAAATTCTTGGTCGGTTGCCTCCTACTGGTTACACATGGCCACAGTTCCCGCCACAGTACCCGCCGCAGTACCAGCAGCAGCAGCAACAATTTCCCAGTGGCTCATCCGGACAAGGAGAGCAGTGGCAGCAGCACAGCGGTTCCACGGAGGCTCTTCTAGCCAATGGGGTCATCCGCCAGTGATCGGTTGAGGTATCCCTACCACGAGTTTATAGTTAATTGCATTGGGGACAATGCTATCTTTTAGTTTGTGGGTGGGGGGTATCTGTGCTTCATTCTGCTTATCACCATGTTAGTTTAGGTTGTTATTTGTTTTTAGTTTAGTAAAAATTTAAAAAAAAAAAAAAAAATTTTTTGTTCTCTTTATTTTGGGATATGTTGGCCTGCGTCCGTGATGATTGAGTGTTATGTGTTGATCCTTATGCTATCTTGGATTTGAGAACTAGGGTTACATTGAAACAATAAACCACGATTGCACCACCTCTCACTTCCATTTATCATTGATCATTGTTGTCACTCTAGGTGCCCTTTATGGGATCACTTGTGCATTCTCAGGGTCCCTAGAACATGGTTTGCATGATTGTCAATAACACGTTATTAGGCTATTTTGATACTTATGGCTTATTCTTTCAACCCTTTTGTGTGCCTTCAGCTTTCTACCCCAGTAAATAATAATTTCCGCTAGAACACTTGTTGAGCTTTAATAGAAAAGAATGGAAATTTAGACCACCATTCGCCTTCGTTTGATGCCTATGTTCCTACCCGTTTCACTTAGTTTTAGGATGTCTTACCTTTTGGGAAGTGAACTAGGGAATGAATGGGAATTTGGGGTTGAATTTGGGTGAGTGGAATTAAATGCACAATTTGGGGTCAAAAATGCAAAATGGGGTGTGAAATACAATGAAGAGGGGCATAGAAAAAAAAAAAAAAAAAAAAAAAATGAAGAAAAAAAAAAAAAGAAAAAAAAAAAAAAAAAAAAAAAAAAAGAAAGAGTATGTGTTTGTATATATGTTCTGTCAAATAGAAAAAAAAAAAAATGAAAAAAATTCTTGCCCCTCCATTGTGTCAAAAGTTGGAAATTAGGAAAAGCCCCAAAAAAAAAAATACGGGAATGTGCTCAACCCGATGTTGTGTATGTATGCAAAAGCTTTAGTTTGTGGGTTGGCACATTGGGAAGAAAAAGGGTGAGCGGAGTGAATTATCATAGTGAGGATGTATACATGAAAAGAAGACTTCTTAGTTTCGCTTCCCGATTTGTATGTCCTTGCCTTCATTTGTAACCGTGAACCGAGCCATGCGATCCTTCGCACCATAACGCTTAGAGTCATATTTTCATTTCGTTATCAAATAGCCGGGTTGACAATTGTGTAAACATGCATATGAGTGTCCCTTTGTGATTGTATTTGATACATATTATGTTAGAGCATCATTTAGTGAATCCATAAATAATCTTAGAGTGTGACAATGATCTACCAGACTTCACTCCATTATTCATGCCGCGGTGGAAAATTGTGGGTTTTTGCTTTAATGTAATGTTAGTTGATAATTCATGATAGCATGTTTGTGATTATATTGTGTAAGGATCTGAGACTGTCTGGCCGACATGATTCCCGTTTTGAAGAGAACATCCCAAAAATATTGTGTTTCGTTTTCGTAGTGTAGTTTTATGGTTATTCGATAGCTTAGTTTTGTTCTGTTTTACTCGGGACGAGCAAAGGATAGTTTGTGGGTGTTTGATGGATGTGTTTTTACACACCCATTTTACATGTTTCCGAACCTATTCTAGGCTCAAAATTCGGGTTTTATGTTGTTTTAATATTGTTGTTGAGTGTTTATGAGTACGGGGAAAAGGATGATTAAGTGTTGATTTTGGTCAATAAAATGGCAAGGAAACCAAGTTGGAGCGGAGCGAGCAAGGAAATTGGAAAATAACTCGAGATGCGGCTCCGGGCACGGGCGGCCGCGCTCCCAAGCCGGGCGGCCGCGCTCCATTGAAGATTTTGAAGTGCAATTCTCGGCCGACAGCTGCGGGCGCGCTCAACCCAGGCGGCCGCGCTCAAGTGACGTCGTTTTGAAGGCCAGCTCTTGCCCAAAGTGCGCGGGCGCGCTCAACCCGGAGCGGCCGCGCTTGTCCCGTTTTCACTGCAGTTTCGGCAACTTATGATGGGCGGTCTCGACTTTCGCACATTTTTCCCTTGTATTTTGCCCTAAAGTATTTATACCTCAACGGCGGTTTTAGAAAACAATCTCGGATATTATTATTGTTCTAGGTTTTGAGTTTTCGTAGACAATTATTGCTCATCAATTAGGATCTCTCGAGGTTTTGATGTTCTTTTATTTTATGATCATTATTGTTTCCGTTATGTCTTTGCGTAGCTAAGTTCTTTAGATTTGCGGATTGGTTGTAGCGATTACTAGATCTTTATGCTATTGATTTAATTCTTCCCAATTGATCTCTTTCTAGTTCTTCAAAACATTAATCTTTTAATTATTTGGGTATTGATTCTCGCCGTTAATTTGGGGATTGATACAATTGAACACTTTGTTTTGAAGATTAAACCTAATTGAGGCCATAATAGAAATCAAAAGGGTTTAGATTTAACATTCTATTGTGTTGATTAATTATTTGATTGTTGTGTGGCCGTAACAGAAAACGCAGCTTGATAATAATTAAAAGGGTTGCAATCCGGGCACCACACCGTTCCAATCCTTACTTTTGTGAATGAATCCTAGTTTCAGATTAATGTTTTTAGCAATAAAAATAGCATAGGGTGAAAGTAATTGTGAATCCAATCCGTGAATCTCCGTGTTTATCTGAGTTAATTCGTTCTGTTTGAATTGCGTTCTTTAGTTTTAATCTGTTATTTCTGTTTTAGGATTAGATTATTATTTTCAAATCAAAAATCTGTGGTTACTATATTCATTACTTCCACTGCATTTGTTTACCAACAAGTCTCTGTGGTTCGACCCCTGCTTGTGCATACTGCTACACCGGTAGTGAGTACACTTGCTCGGTTTTTATTACTAGAGGAATTTTTCTCCATCAGTAGCCAAAACTTAGGAAAAGACTTTGAAAAGGAGGTCGTTTTGATTGGTAGCCAAAACTTAGGAAAAGACTTTTTGAAAAGGAGGTCGTTTTGATTGGTAGTCAAAACTTAGGAAAATGCTTTTTTGAACAGAGATTGTTAGGTTCGGAGGTCAGGTTACGTTTCGGAAAGAGTATATGGAGATCGCCCGAAACGCCTCGCATGACGAGTCTTTCTACCTTTCTCGAAAAGTGTGTGTGTTGTGTTTGTGTTGCTTTTGAAAATGAGCTTGAATGACAAGCTTTAATCTTGATTTGAATGACAAACGTTGATTTTGGTAAACGAGCGTTTGAATGACAAACGTCGGTTTTGAGTTTGAAAAGAAGTTAGAATGACGAACTGGAAACTTTAGTTTGAATGACAAACGTTGATTTTGGTAAAAGAGCTTTTGAATGTCAAACGTCAATTTTGAGTCGAAAATGAGCGTTTGAATGACAAACGTCGATTTTGAGTCAGAAATGAGCGTTTGAGTGACAAACGTTGATTTTGAGTTAGAAATGAGTGTTTGAGTGACAAACGTCGATTTTGAGTCGGGCATTACGATGTTACCCATTTTGATGAAAATGATGGCAAGTAAGATGCAATCAACGAGTCATTTTGTGACTCGGGCCTTTGTGAGTAAATACTATCAACAAACCAAACAGCTTGGACTTGTAAATGATAGTATTGAAAATGCGGTATCAACGGATCAAACGATGCAGACGGTAAAAATGCGATCGACGAGACAAACGACTCGGATTTGTAAAGTGCGTAAAGTAAGTGCGATATCAACGGATCAAACGATCTGGACTTGTAAATGACAATCACGAACCAAACGGTTCGGACGGTAAAAGTGCGAATCAACGGATCGAATGATCCGGACGGTAAATGACAGAAAAGTAAAAATGGGACTCGAACGCCGTTTTAACCCAAAATTACTTCTCTTATAGGAGAGAAGATGATTAAGGACTAAACCGTATCAAGTCCCGTAGACGGCATTTCGTCTACATTTTGAGAACTTCAATCGGATCGAAAGTAGCGTTTGACGCGTAAATCGAGACAAAACGGAGTTTAGAGAGTGAGAGTGTTACCAATGGCTAGGTATTGACTCTTTGGCTCGAAAAGGCATATATGGGATACAATTTGGTGTTTGAAAGGTGTTTCAGAAGTGTTTGACTCGTGTTTGGTCAGAAAATATGGTTTTCACGCAAATCAAGGCATTTCCGGGGCTTGGGAGGGTGTTTGGTTGGCTGGAACCGTGGGGTTTTTGACAAGAGTAATATTTTTTGACCTTTTTTACTGAAGGGGAGGGGCTGTATTTATAGGGGGTGAAAAGGGAAAACAGGCCGTCCGGCCCTTTCCTCAGTTTGAGGGACTTTTGAGGTATTTTTGAAATTGATGGGACTTGTCGATCAAATGACTCAAACCTGAAGAACAGGCCGGCCGGCCAGTCTTTCAATTTCAGGGGTATTTTTGTCTTTTCACCCTTGAATTTGATTGATGGAGATGTGGGAGGCTGTGTATGTGTGCCACGTGTCTCGTTGAGTCACCAAGATTGGATTTTTGCTCCGTTAATCCCGATTTTGACTATTTTCTAAATAACTGTCAGAGAAAATGTCTGGAACAGTCCCGAAAAGTCTCAGAAATTGCGTATTTCGAGGAAAGTGGTACTTTTACGTATGATAACGTGTGTTGAGTACACTTTGGAATATGGATGCATGGGGCAGTCCTGGGAAGTCTCATTGACTCGAAAAGGGGGAGTTAACGGATTGTAACGATCCAGATTTGGGTACTTATAGTAGCCCCTCGGCGACTTCACTTTCGAAGGAAGTGGAGTTGTTGAAAAAGATAAGGATCCCAAATCGGGGAGATGCCTTGTGGAGAGACCTGGACGGTCAAATGGCTGGACCCTATAGTAAGGATTCCTACGTATCCTGGGGGAATCAATTCAATCGTAGTTCACGGGTGCGAGCGCAATTCGTAGGGGCCTCAACCTGTAGGGAAGGATTAGGAGGAGTTCGTCCTAATTGAGACTATTTTGAGGGCGTCTGAACCTGAGGGAGACTATTTGGGAGGCATCTAAACCTATGAGAAGTTGTTCCGAGGCGTTCTAACCTGAGAGAGACTGTTCGGAGGCGTTTGAAACTACGGGAGACTGTTCGGAGGCGTTCTAACCTGAGAGAGACTATTTGAAAGCGTCTGAACCTACGGGAGACTGTTCGGAGGCATTCTAACCTGAGAGAGACTGTTCGGAGGCGTCTGAACCTACGGGAGACTGTTCGGAGGCGTTCTAACCTGAGAGAGACTGTTCGGAGGCGTCTGAACCTACGGGAGACTGTTCGGAGGCGTCTGAACCTATGGGAAACTGTTCGGAGGCGTTCTAACCTGAGGTGAAGGCATTTGTACGTTGGGTATTGGACTTATGATGATGGCCAGGTTTTATCTGCTGGGGATACAGTGGAAATGACGGGGATGGTTGTGTTAAACTGGCGTTTTTAACAACACGAAAGGATTGACGTTCTAGCATCGGGGTTAGGAACGGAATGTGATCTCGGGAGAGACTAACACATTGCTGGGGAAAAGCGTCCATAGTTCTAACTAAGCCAATTAGGAACTGAGGAGATTGATTAACGTTCCTTTAGAAGGATGGTCTTACGATCCTGCTGGGGAGGGATGTTCGGGCTTATGACGGCGGCCGAAGAGGGATTATTGCACGGGCTTACATTGATTGCCGTTGAAATGGGATAGTCGGGCTTATGATTGACGACCGGGGAAGTGATTCATTGTACGGGCTTACAGTGATTGCCGTTGAAATGAGATGGTCGGGCTTACGATGACTGTCGGGGAAGTGATTGTTTGCCTGCTGGGGAAAAAGATACTCGGACTTACTATGATGGCCGAAGAGGGATTGTTGTGCGGGCTTACATTGATTGCCACTGAGATGGGATGGTCGGGCTTACGATTGACAGCCGGAATTTAACCTCGGGAGAGGGGTGTTAGAAATGTCTAACTGGAATTTAACCTCGGGAGAGGGGAGTTAGAAATGTCTAACGGGAATTTTAACCTCGGGAGAGGGGCGTTAGAAATGTCTAACTGGGATTTAACCTCATGAGGGGGGGCGTTAGAAATGTCTAACTGGGAAATTTTTAACTTTTTGAGGAAAAATGTCTAACTGGGAAATTTTACAAAGCTCTGGATAGCCGTAAGTCCAAGGAGGGGATAGCGAGGAAGGTAAGCTTCCTTTGAATTCCTTTGAATTTTAGAATTTTGAATTCTTGAAATTTTGGAATTTTGATTTGAATTGAGTTAGGGTTTTCGGTGCCCAATTTGGGGCTTTTGACCTTGCGATGCCCTTTTGTCTAAGTTGACTTTAGCTTAGTGCAATTGACGTTATGGGTAGACAACGTAGAAAATTTGGTAGAAAAATTATATGTCTAGTGGTGTTTTCCGAAATTAAAGTGAGTTTAATTTGGGATGGAGTAATTTTGAAATTGTTTGAAAGTTTCGGGTTTGACGAAATTTTCGACACGATTTTGAAAGTTTCGGGTTTGACGGTTTTTTCGAAATGGTTTGAAAGTTTCGGGTTTGACGGGTTTTTCGAAATTATATGAAAGTTCCGGGTTTGACGGGTTTTCGAAATGGTTTGAAAGTTCCGGGTTTGACGGGTTTTTCGAAATGGTTTGAATGTTCCGGGTTTGACGGGTTTTTCGAAAGGGTTTTTCGAAATGTTTTGAAAGTTCCAGGTTTGACGGGTTTTTCGAAATGTTTTGAAATTTTCGGGTTTGACGGTTTTTTCAAAATGACTTGAGAATTTGGGGGATTTGAACCGTTAATATTCCGACTGGGACGGAGATATTTTAGGGAAATGAACCGTTAATGAAACGGGATTTTGAATCTTGAACCTGTTAATATTCCAACTTGACACGAAGATATTTTAGGGAAATGATTGAACTATATCTTTGTGTTGATATATTTTGTGAGATTTTGACATGTGCATGTGCATTTTGTGTAAGTTATCTTGTAGTAACATACCTTTGCTGTGTTTACCTGCAGGGGCGAGGGACGGTTGATGTGTCCACTACCAAGAGTAGGGGAGATGTTGAGGCGGTCAGCGAGCTGTGGGAAATGTTCCTGGACGTGGCTCGTGATGGAGAGAGGAGTCCACGGCAGTTGGTGATTGACTCCGGTCTGGGAGGCTTTATCAGTGCGATGGCTGTTGTGGCTTCGACACAGAGGTTCAAGGTGATCCATGTCGCTTTGAGCGAGTATTGGTGGGACACGACCCGCACGTTTCACTTCAGGTGGGGGGAGGCATCGGTGACTCCCACTGACTTCGCTGCGATCACCGGGTTGTCGTTCCGAGGCAATCCTATAGAGTGGTTTGATGAGTTTACCAGGGAGCATCTGACGGGGCTGCTTGGTTTTGACATCACGAATGCCAGGGGCCTTGGTATTCTATACGGGCCGATGGAGGCACACTTGAGGAGAGGGATAGTTGAGTATCTGGCTAGTTCCGAGAGGATGACATCTGATTGTTTGGCTAGGGGGTTCTTGTGGTTCGCTCTGTCAGCAACCATTATTCCCAACGCTGACACGACGTGCCAGATTGCTTTGCTTGGCTCCTTGATTGATTTGGAGGCCGTGAGAGGGTTTGCCTGGGGCGAAGCTGGTCTGGCCGAGCTTTTCTTCGCCTTGGACAAGTATTCCCGGGGGGAGGACAACTCATTCTGCTGCTTCCAGTTTGTGTTGGATGTGAGTCTCCTTCTTTTTCTCTTCCTTGTCTCGCTTGTACTTGTCTGTATCTGCTTTGTAGCTGACATAACTTTCCTTGGCGTCTTACAGGTGTGGTGCTTTGAGGTGTTCCACCCGGATCGGTGGACCATCAGGGAGGAGTATGCTCCTTTGTTCCCTGCTATGATGTCTTGGCAGAAGGCGGCTAGGAAGCTGGTGAAGTAGAGGGAGAGTACCCGTGTGACTTATGAGGAGGTGTCTTTGGCTCTGGACCGAGACTTTTCATCGAGGATCAACTTGACTTGGTGGAGCCGGTTTGATCAGGCAGTTGTGAATGCTGCCAGGGAGGTGACAAGTCAGCAGAAGCTGCTAGTGGGGCTTCACTGTGACATCTTGTATCTTTGCGAGAGGGTGTCTTGCCAGTATGCTCCGGGATCTGGTCCCTTAGTTCCGAGGGATCTGGCTCTACACATGTTGTATCCTTTGTCCATAGCTGGGGAGGAGTTGCACAGGTATAGGCAGGGAGTGCCTCATGTTGAGTATGTCATTGAGGAGGCTGACTATGAGATCTTTCGGAGGATGAGGCTGAGGAGCCCACAGGTGCTAGCCAGAGAGGGTGAGGACCCTGCACATCCCAGAGATTATCCGCTCCCCCGCACTCGCTTGGCATTCGAGGGCGTGGGTGGTTCTCGTTGGCGGTTGACGATTCCCATTCCTGAGCAGGCGTGGCCTCAATATAGAGTTGAACCCAGTGCTTCAGTGAGTATCTTGTTGCTTTTCTGTACTTTTAGTAGCATTCTGCAAATGTTGCATCTGTGCTGTACTTTCTGTCTTTTGATGGCTTTCCTGGTTTACAGGTTTCTGGCCGTACCTACGATCAGGCTGTCAGACGTCTGGATGGGATGACTGGTTTTTCCAGGAGGCTTGTGAACTTCCTGTGGTGCAGTTCTCGGAAAAGTGTGATTGTTCATGAGCCGATGCCTTCCAGACCGTCCTCTGCGAGAGACTCATCTGCTTTCACGGCTGGTGGTATAGATGCTGGGCGGGGCTTTAGTCAGTTCTCTGGTGAGACTGCTGGATTTGGGGCTCGCCATTCTTCATACTCGAGATTCGAGCATGGGGAGTCTTCAGGAGGACAGGCGCGGGGCCGTCATTTCTCGTACTCTAGCTTTGATGACTTTGTGGATTATCTGTCTACCACGGATCCTGCTGCTGCTGGGCAGTATGCTGAGTGCTCAGATGACGAGCCGGACTCTTAGTAGTCCTGGTTGATATCCTTTAGACAATTGTGTGCACTGCTTGTAACGGACATTATTTTGTACTTGAAAGGCCCTTAGGGCGAACTTTGTACATTTGAGCATTTATTATGATTACTTTTTACTTATTTTTGGCAGATAAGCAAGTAGGTTGATCAAAAATAAATAATAACACGAAATGCATTAAATAACAAATTTGAGCAGGTAAAATTTATATTTATATGCACTGTTATTTATTAATTGCACTGTTGCACGAGCCCGGGGCAGATGTGGTATTTGCAATAAGTGAATTGATCACGGGTTTGCGAGTTTGGTCAAGGTATGAACAGGGTTCAATTTGGAAATGTCGAGGGACATTGGTGCAGCAAGGCTGCAGGTTTGACTGGGTCAACCTGAGAGACAGGCCGGCCGGCCAGAGTTTCAATTTCGACTTGTTCAAATTTCAGTCCAGTTTCTGCAGATTCAGAAGTCTCAGGCTTGTTCTTGAAGCTGAAATCTGTTTTCTCTCTCAAACACTTGAAGCTTTCTTCGCTTTCATGGCCACATTTCCAAGGTTGTCATCTCAGATACAAGAGCAATACTTAGAAAGGTTCAAGACGTGGGTATGGCACCACACGAGGCAAAACAAGGAGTTTTTCGAGGGTTGTTATAGGATGAAGGCGGTTTGGGCTTTGAAGGAGCTTTCGACGGATTGGGACCTTCTGAGAGCTGCGGCTCATTTTTGGGATGAAAGGAGGCATGTATACAGTTTTTCATATAACGAGATTACGCCCACGCTTGAGGACTTTCGGGCTATCCTTGGAGGACCTGAGGTGGAGCAGATTGTTCTTCCTTTAATTGGCGGCATGACCACTGTTGAGAAGCTGATGTCTCTGCTTGGCATTTCTGATGAGGAAGCATATCGGATGCTGATACCGAACACTGACCACGTTGACATCTCGGGACTGCCAGATAGGTTTGCAAGTGTTGATGGAGCGTTGCTGCATGGGACGCTTTTGCTCTGTGCGTGATTGCTACTCTGTTCACATTCACGTCTTTGGGGGTGTGCCACCACAGTGTTCTGGACCTGGTGAGGCAGTGTCGGAGCGGAGGAGATATCGTGCCTTTGATCTTGGGCGAGACATTCCTGGGAATAGGTCGGATGGCGATCGATAGCCGATACATGTGGGGATTAACTCTCGCTATGCTTACTTTGTGGTTGAGGGAGAGGTTGCAAGTGATGCCCGAGGTACCAACGACATGTGATCCTTGGTCTTTCTCTCGACGACCCTTGGTGATAGGGGGCAGTCAGGCTGACTTGGAGCTTTGGATGGCCAAACTCCGCACACATCATCTGCGATGGTGGGTTCCTCACTGGAAGTTGCAGACTTGTCGGACCATTCAGAAAGGTCTCTTCATTGTCAGAGTTCCGGGGCTATCCCAGTCTTCTTTCTATATTCCGTCTTTGGTACTGCGGCAGTTCGAGCTGGAGCAGGTTCCATTGACGGGCTCGAGTGAGCCGCTACCTTTGAGGTGGGATCGCTTTTCATGGATGATCCTTCGACGTTATTGCTTTTCATGCGGTTATGGCAATATGCGTCTTTCCAGCCAGGGTTCTCTTTCACCGGAGAGGGGGCACTATTCTGTCTACTCGATATTTGAACTGGTACGAGGAGTGTATAAGGGAGACACAAATGGCTCTTCTGTGGAGACGAAGTGAGCTATTGGGCCTTGACCGCCGTGACAGTTCGACTTTGAGGAGGGCCGAAGCGATGGCTAATCCTCAGGATATTACTGGGGATGATATGGATGATTATGAGGTCAATGCAGTCGGTTGGTCGATCAGAGCACGAATATGGCGACTCTAAGAGAGGCAGCTCTTGATAGAGATAGGGAAAGGGTTGCGTTGGCAGCCACGAGTTTAACAGAGGCGTCGGGAAGGTTCCCAGAGCCATGTAGAAGGACTACGGGGATATTTCTTGTGAAGGCAAAGAATACCTACCGTTGAAAAGGGAAGGGGAGGAAAGATGAAGGACCGAGTACGAGTGGCTAGATTGACCTTGCCGTTCGGAATATCCACCCATTGTCATTGCAGACACATTAAGTTGATTAAGTGTTTTATTGTTGTTTTGCTAGCGTGCAGCGAGTCAAGAGTAGACTGTGCTTGAACTCATCAAAGATTGTTTTAACCGTAATGAATTTGTAGGTTAAATTTAAGAGTTTTTCAAAACACAAGCGATTGGTGTTATACTTGAAATTCTATTTGTTTTTGAGACCGAACCAATGATGGCTGCCTACGTTCCCCTTTTACAAATGGACTAAGGGGCTCAGGTCGCCGAAGTTCGACACTTTAGGTAAATTTGAAGAGAGATAAAAAGTGTGACCCTGTTTTTTACCTAGATCATTTTGGGATGTATCTATTTGGGTATTACTCTTTTAGGACTTTGATTTTACTGATTGGCGGTGTATGGGGAGAGAGAGTTGACTCGTGTTCTTCCTCAAACGAATTATCTGCGGAGCTTGCTTCCGTTTACTGGGTTGACAAAAGGGTTCCCATCAAATCTGCTAAATTCATGGCTCCTCCGGAGAAGATTCTTTGTACCACGAACGGGCCTATCCAGGTAGGTTCCCATTTTCCGAGGGGATTGGTCTGTGTAGGAGGCTTTTCCTTAAGCACCAATTCGCCTTCTCTGATGTCTCGGATCTTGACTTTCTTATCAAATGCTCGGGCCATTCTGCTTTGGTAGGCACGAGTATGTTCCATGGCTTTCAATCTTCGCTCGTCGAGTAGAGATAGTTCGTCGTGACGGCTTTGGAGCCATTCGACTTCATTGATTCCATTTTCCAAGAGGACTCGGAGGGATGGAATTTCCAATTCAACTGGTAACATTGCTTCCATTCCATATGTGAGTGCGAAAGGAGTCTCCCCTATGGCGGTTCTGACTGAAGTTCTGTATCCCCAAAGGGCTAGATGTAGCTTTTCGGGCCAATCCCGACCTCTGACGGCCATATTTTTTATTATTCTTGCAAGAGTTTTGTTTGTTGCCTCTACTGCACCATTAGTCTGTGGTCTGTAAGGAGAAGACTTGTGGCGTGTAACTCTGAACTCGGTCAACAGCTGGTCACAATCTCCTTCAAAGTGGGTCCCATTGTCGGATATGATCTCGTTAGGCACCCCATATCTGCACATGATGTTCTCTTTGATGAACTCGGCCACCTTCTTGGAATTCAGTACTTTGTATGATCAGGCTTCTACCCATTTGGTGAAGTAGTCGACTGCGACTAATATGAACTCGTGACCGTTGCTCCTTGGTGGAGTGATTTTTCCGATGACGTCAATTCCCCATGTGGTGAAAGGCCATGGTATAGTCATGCAGTAGAGCTCGTGAGGAGGAATGTGGTTGAGGTTGGAGAACCGTTGACATTTGTCATAGCTTCTGACGAACTGGATGCAGTTTGTTTCCATTGATACCTAGTAGTTAGAGCTATCAAACGGGCTGGGCCGGGCCAGTCCGGCCCAAGCCTACCAGGCTTCACTTAATGACAGGCCGGGCCGGATGGCCCGAAATATTAACGGGCCTAGTAAATGTCAACCCCGAACCATGCAAACATCGGGCCTTCGGGCCTATGGGCCAATCCAAAGTACAAAGGCAAAGCAAGGGTCAAGGCGGGCCAAGGCCGAATGATGAGGAAACCTTGGCTTCAGCCTCAATATATACCCAACAAGGCCATTTTCTTTCTCTTTCAATCGATGTGGGATATGTGCAAGGCCAAGGCCGGCCAAGGCCAAAGCCACGGCCAAGCCACGGCCGAGCGCCGAACCAACAAGGGCATTTTCTTTCTCTTTCAATCGATGTGGGATATGTGCAAGGCCAAGTCCAAGGCCGGCCACGGCCGAGCCACGGCCGAGCGCCAAACTAACAAGGGCATTTTCTTTCTTTTTCAATCGATGAGGGATATGTGCAAGGCCAAGACCACAACTTGCAAAACTAAATGTTCACTTGTTCAGGCTTCAGGCAGTGGCTTTTTCTTTAGTTTTTTTTTTAGTGTGTTTACTTTGTCAACTTTTCATCGGGCTGGGCCGGGCTTTTGCGGGCTTTTCATGTTCGGGTCGCCTAAACCCACGGGTCGCCTAATTTGAGCCCCAGGCCCTTAAAAATCCGGGCGGGCTACGGGCTCACGGGCAGGGCTCGATTTTGACGGCTCTACCAGTAGTAACCCATACAGAGGATGATCTGTGTCAATGCTCTGGCGTTCATGTGCGGACCGCAGGTTCCGTTGTGAACTTCGTTCATCAGCTCGCTGGCCTTTTCTTTATTTACACACCGGACGAGTGGTCCTTGGTGGCGCTTCTTGTATAGCATACCCCCCAGAATGACGAAATGGGATGCCAGGCATTTTAGAGCCATCATGTTTTTGGCTTTGATCCCTTCTTTGTATTTTCCATCTTCATTTGTGAAGGAATCTTCTCCATTTTGGAGGTACTGGTAGATTTGATTGTACCAGGGTTCGTCGATCGGTTCATGTTCAACTTCGATCTCACAGCAATAGGTGGGGGTTTCCCATCTGCCTATTCTGAGGGGTTTTACTGATTTTCCTTCGGGAATTTCAACAAGAGATACTAGGGTGGCCAGGGCATCTGCGAAGCGGTTCCTGTCTCTTGGCAAGTAGTGGAAAGAGATGTCCGTGAACTGAGCAATGAGTTCCTCCATGTACGCATGGTACTTCTGGAGGCCAGAATCTATTGTCTTCCATTTATTGGATACTTGATTGATGATCAATGTTGAGTCTCCATATACTTCCAGTTCTTTGATGTTGCGTTCAAGGGCGGCTTCTAGGCCGGCTACGCAAGCTTTATTTTCTGCTACATTGTTGGTTGCTTCAAAATTCAATTTGATGGCTATGGGAGTGTGCTCGTCTTTAGGATCGACCAGGAGCATTCCAATACCATTTCCCTTCTTGTTGGATGCCCCATCGAAGAAGAGTTGCCAGCAGTTTGCGCTGTAGAGTGAGAAGATTCCGTCAACTGGAAACTGCGGATCAGGACCCTTGAGTTCACTGCTTGGGAAGTCTGCTAGTTGATCTGCCATTACTCGACCCTTTGTTGATTTTTTGATCATGTATTTGATGTCGAATTCAGCCAGGAAGAATGACCACTTGGCTAATCTCATTGATAGAGATGGCTTGTCGAAGAGATATCTGACGGGGTCCATCTTGGAGACCCGGGAGCACCGAATGTGACCGCATGTAGTGTTTCGGTTCCGACTACCCATACCAAGGCGGTACAAGTTTTCTCTCGATCTTGATGCCTGAAGGTTCACTTCCACTGAAGCTTTCGGCTCACGAAGTAGATTGCATGCTCAACTACGGAATCTTTACGATTTCTTGAGCCGACATAGCCCCAGATTGACGTGTCGATCCTTGTCGGAATACGGGAGGAGTGGCTTATCTTCATGTGGCGAAATAGGATCGGGGGATTCACCAAGTATGTCTTGATTTTCTCAAAGGCTGTCTGGCATTCGGAGTCCCATTTGATATCAGCATTTTTCTTCATTAGCTTGAACATTGGCTCGCAGAGAGATGTCAGTTGGTTGATGAAGCGGCTGATGTATTGAAGTCTTCCCATGAAACTTTACTTACAGTAGTCTCATGGTGGCTTCATGTCGATGATAGCGCCTTGATTTTCTTGGGATGCGCCCGATGCCTCTTTTCAGTGACCATATACCCCAGTACTTTGCCTCGTTTGACGCCGAAGGTGCACTTTGCAGGGTTCAATCTCATGGAGTATTTTCTGAGTCTGTTGAAGAACTTTCTCAAATTTGTCATGTGCTGCATGTCTGATACTTTGGAGTGGATGATCATGTCGTCGACGTACACTTTGATTTCTCTGTGAATCATGTCATGGAAGAGAGCGGTTGCAGCCCGTTGATAAGTAGCCCCTGCATTTTTTAAACCAAACGGCATGACCGTGTAACAGTATGTCCCCCACCTGAGTATGAAAGCGATCTTGGCACGATCTTCTTCGAGGCATCTTGATACGATTGTCCAGGCGAATCCGTCCACAAAGGACTTTACTTCGAAGTTTGTCGTGGTGTCGACCAGATGTTGGGCAGTGGGAAATCATCTTTAGGGCTGGCCTTCTTGAGATCTCAAAAATCTACATAGCATCTGACCTTTCCAGTGGCCTTGGTGACCGTTACCATGTTGGAGAGCCAGGTTGGGTACTCAATTACTCTGATGAAGCCGACGTGGAGCATCTTCTCAATTTCTTCTTTCACTTGCGATAGACCATTACCCGGCTTGATCTTGCGCAGCTTACGTTTTGAGGCTTGGATCTGGATCCGTAGAGGGATTATGTGCTCCTCGATTGAGGATCGAGTCCTGGCATGTCTTGGTACGACCCGAGCAAACACGTCAACATACTCTTTGAGGAGATTTATCGGTGGCTTCTTTTACGCACCGGCGAAGAAAGCGCCGCTTGTGTCTCTTTAGGCTCTTTGCATCGACCCCCTGTGTTCACTTTCGTCATAACCTCTTCGGCAGCTTATGCGCGATTGTCCTCTTGGTCAACTACACGCTTGAGAATTTCTTTAATGTATTGTTCGTTTAGTGTGTCTGCTACTTTATCAAGTGAGTCATTATTAACCTCTTTTAAGTTGTTCGCTAACTTATCAGTTGTTAAAGTGGCAATGAGGGGATAATCTTAAAGGTCGAATTTTTTATTTAAGACGAACGGGAATACATTGTTGGCTACATTATCATAGTCTTTCGGCATGAGGCCGTCGGACGACTCAAAGGACTGGACTTTGACAATGACAGACTCGGAGGGTTTGAGACTAGGTTTAGGGAGATATGGGTGTGGCCCCAGTTTGTCTTCCATTTCTGTCTGGCATGCCCTTGGTACGGTGAAAGTCACCCAGTTTTTCAGTGGCATTGATGGATGCTTGGTGAGGGTTCGGGGGTCGAGAGGCTTGGCTTCTGCTGTCCCGATCATGGCGATCATGTTGTTTTTGGAGCCCATGTCAATCAGGTTTGGCACCTCCATGAATTCTTCGAAAAGATTCTGTAGAGCGGGTCCACTGAGAGCATCTTCCACGAATTTTGGTTCTTTTTGCTTTGTAGTCACTGTTTCGAATGTGGCCTCGTAGGCTGACCCGAACAGTCTGTTTCCCATAAAGAGTGTCTCGAGCTGCTCTTCTATGTCTTGGATCCCTTTGAATGAGTACTCATGCTGAACTGTGATGGCAATTGGTCCAGGTAGAGCAGTGATGTCGAGGAATGCTCCCCTTATTGGATTAGCCTTGAGTCCTCTGAAACGCTTGAGGTCTTGTGCCAGCTTTCCCATCCTTTCTGTAGTCTTTGTACTGACTTCTCTTATTCCTTTCTCATTTTCATCAGTTCCACTGTCGGTTCCCTCAGTTCTGCTTTCGGTTCCGCCGGTCCCCTCGGTTCTGCGCCGATTCCCTGGGGCCTGCTTGGTTCCCTCGGTTCTGGCTGATTCCTTTGATGAAGCGAGCGAGGTCGAAGTCAGGCTGGGTTGAAGGCTGGGTGTGCCGTAGAAGGTTCCCCTTTTTACGGGCCGGCTTTGATGTTTGGCGAGCCTCTTGTTTTCCCCGATGTCGTTTGGTGTTGGCACATAACCAAGCCCCGAGCGTAGTGTGGTCCTTGACGATGACTTGGTGTTGGCCTTGTAACCTTTTGCTGAGCTCAGGTCACGGGATGAAGTTCATGAGCTTCATCATCTTTATGGCTGGAGGGATTTTGTCCCAGAATAGTGGAAGGTCCACACTGCATATTTGGATTTTGAAAGTTTCCAATGTGAATCCAGTTAATGCCATATTGTCGTCATGCTTGATTTCTAACACTGGAATGTCGTTGAAGTGCACAGTCCCTTCGGAGGTGACGCTATCGTCGTGTTGTTGTCAGCTCGTTGCCTTACATGAACTTGATACATTGGTGAAGGGTGAATGCCACGCCATTTATTTGATGCAGCCAGGGTCATCCCAGGATGGCTTTGAAAGTGATAGGAATGTCCAACACTTGAAATTTGGTGGGGATCATCCGCTTGTCGAACCATATGTTTAACGTAGCAACCCCGAGAACTGTGCGGGAAGTAGAATCGTAAGCCTTGATAGTGTGGACTGAAGGCTTCAAATCTATGGGCTTGATGTCCAGCCGTTCCATCATCTTGGCGGGCAAGACATTCATTTCGGAGCCTCCGTCTACCAGTACACGGGGAAGGCGATGCTCATCCAACTGAACAGTGATGTAGAGCGGCTCATTGTGATTAGCCCCAAATTTTTGCAGGTCCAAGTCTGTAAAGGTGATGATGTTTCCATAGTGGATGTTGTCGATCATCTGGATTACTTCTTCTGGAGTTGCGTCCACGGGGACTATGGTACGGGCCAAACTTTCCTCTAGCTTGATCTTGTGAGGGTATGAAGATGTGAGCAGGGACCACACGAAAATGTTTACCTGGGTCTGCTTGAGCTGAGTGAGGATCGAGTCCTCCTTTCCGGAACTTGTTTCTTCGGGCAGACCGGGTTGGGCTCTGGCTCTGTTGGCTTTTTGGTGGCCTTGGGCGGTAGCACATGGATTTTACCGGATCGGGTCAGAACGTTGACGTCAGGCTTGATCCCCTTTGAACAGGTTGCTTTGAGTTGAGCCATAGTCAGTGGAGGATTTTTCGAAGCACAGGGCCATATGTCCTCTCTCAATTTGTTGACTGTTGATGTCTTCCCGGGGGCTTCATCAGCTTTTCGGATTCTGTCCCAAGATACTGGTTTAGGTGCCTCTACAGGGAGGGAGCCAATGGTCCGCCGAAGTTGTTCGAATGTCAGTGCGCAGCAGTGGTTGCTAGGACTGAACTGTGTCTGGTTGACCCTCCGGGGGAGGCTAGAGAGTTCTTGGTTCATGCGAACTGTTTCTTTGATCTCTTTACGGTATACTGCGTTTTTCTCCTTCTTGCGAAGCGAGGCTCGCTGGCGTTCTTGAGTTGAGATAAGCAGTAGTCATGGTTTTCTAACTTTCCTCCACTTTTAGCCGAAATTCGCTCTCTTGTAGTCGAGCCTTCGTCAAGAGCTAGCGCTTGCGTTTCTTCCCAGGTGAGTAGCGATGCTTCTTTGAACCGTAGGTATGCGGCTGATCCAGATAAACTTCCATCGGGAGAGTTTTCTTTGTTGCTTTAGCGAGTGGCGGGTATGCGGAAGGTGAGTACACGGCTTCCGGACATACGCCCATGTGGCGGCTTTTGTCAGTTGATCATTTTACGTAGACGAACGTTGTAGTGCATGGAATCTCCTTTAGCGGTTATTGGAGATGTATTTCCATCTTTCTCTTTTTTTATATAGACAGCCTTCCCTTCTTCCCGGTTGGCCTTTTAGCAGCTTGAGGAAACAGGAAATGTTGATCCGGTTCCCATGCCTCCCAAAGACCACTTGGGATTCCGGTTTTGTTGATGCAGCGTGAGGGTTGCTTGGAAAGAGTATGGTTTACATTGTGCTTCGTCGTTGCTTTCCTGAGGCTTGCTTCTCTCGGGGAGATAATGCTCGTATTCCTCATCTTCTTGGGCTAGAGTAATTCCACTTGTGTTGTGCCACGTTTCCATCTCTCTAGGTCCGTTTGGGCCAGATTAGTACCGTCCTCCACTTGCCGAGAGGGGGTTTGTTGAAGTAAAGTGAGGAGTAATCCGGGGAAGTTGCCATGGGCCAATGAAACCTTTGAGGTCGAATTGGTTTAGAGTAGCCTCTAGTTGTCTCATGCTGCTTGTAGACAGACTTTAAGGGCTTGGTCCTGTGAAAAGGTCTTATGAGCTTTGTTTTCGATCCCGAGAGGTGATTTTCTTGCGCGGCTACTTCCCGGCGGGGCTTTTTCTTGCGAGAGTTAAGCGGTCTCCGTAGGTGCAGCGGTTTGTCGGCGGTGTCTAGAACTATCAATCTTTCCCGAATCTCCGAATGGTGGAAACACTTTCCCAGGTCTGTTTACATTGGCGAAGGAAATCGTACTAAGGAAGCAATTTCTCCATGCGGCCTTCTTTGATCTCGGTCACCCAAGAAAGTATGCCACCACATCTCACATTTGAGTGTGAAGCCGAGCGCGGCGTGTTGGAATTGCACGACGTGCGATGAGTCTACCGTGATCTCGTTCGAGAAGCCTTGGAAATCTATCGGTGCTAGCCGGCTTGCGGACTTGGGATGTATGCGGATCAAGAGTAGGCTGTGATAGGTTGGGAATAGGGTTGAGACTTGAGAGCATGTTGATCTTTGAGGTGATTGTTCCTTTCTTCGAAAGATTGATACGTCTGTTTTTAGGAGCCACTTTTTTGGAGATGTTCTCGGGAGTGGGCTGTGGAGGCGTTCCGCGCTGAAAGTCTGTCTTGTGGAAATGTGAGGAGCTTTGTCTCCTTGCTGTCGTTGCCTTCGGCCATTGTGGCGGCGCTCTTGGATGTGAAGGATTTGGTTGGTGACGGCGCGGGTTGGTTGCCCTTTGGGGGATGATAGTTGGAAATGATGATGAGCCTTGAGCTCTTTTGGCAGGAGCCTCGTTTACCATGATCGAGGCGATGCATCGAGGAGAGTAACTTCCACGTAATCGCGAGAATGCGACAATAAGGCTTGGATCCTTGGTCTCGCCGAGATATACTGGAAAATGATGTTGACGCCAAGTCGTACATCGATTCACATGTGATCAGAGAAGGGGTTCTTTGTCATGTCCACCATTTGCACTTCCGCTCACTTAGAATAGCCCTGCACATCTTGGACCATTCTCAATTTGGCTTGAGTCTCCATGGTATTTGAGCCTTCAATCATAGGTGACCTGCGTCGGAAATGATGTCATCCCCAAAAGCGAGCAGCATGTGTATGTAAGAATCTTCTGGGATCACTAGCCTTGCAGTCTTCTCCACTCGGGAGAGTTACGAAATTTCATTTAGCCGCTGACATAAGGTTCAAAAATTCCAGAGATCAAAGGGAAGCGTCTTGGTTGCCACTGTTCTGCGAAGGCTGGTACTACTAGAAAGACTTCATGTCCTGCGCAGCGAGAGGGGCTACCAGGCTCTGGGAAATTTCGGTGTGTAAAACACGTCCCCACGAGACGGCGCAGTGCATTCTTCACGAGGGTAATGTAGGTGTCTGTTGAACCTTTATTGTGAAGATTTCTTAGATCATGAGGGTGTGGCAGTAGAGAGATTGCTCGAAGGATGCGACGACAACTTTCGATTCGAGGAGATAGGGGGTTTGTGTCCTTTGTATCATTGCGGTGTCGAGGTTTCTTACTCCATTAACGGATCCCAGAGTCTCGGGAAAGCGGCAATATGAACACTTGATGAATGCGGTGCTTTAGCGAGAGGGTTCTTTGCGCTCGAGGGTGTTGACGTAGTTAGCACACTCAGGACTTTAACGAGGATTCGATGAGATTTGCCCCGATTGTCACTTTTGTCCAGGTTTGCAGGAGGTAGCCCGTAATGGCACGAGCTGCGAGCGCTTTAGTTAGTGGTATTTTTTAGAAGCTTCGTTGCACATAGAGGGGAAAAGCATGTCTCCTCGATGACCTCGAGATCTCCTACTGTAGCGGTTTATGAGACTTTGACACAACTTTGATGGAAGTGGAGCCGGCTATGGCCTTCATGCGGTGTAGCACGTGGGCATCCAGCTTGAGCTGTATAATTCGGACTAAGAATGTTCACATCACGTGGAATTTTACGAGGCACCATTTGGAGTTTCGAACGGAGTTCCCGAGTCGCCGTTCCCGAGGATGCAGGACAGAGATGTCTTGTCGTATGCTTTGATTGTTCGCCCAAGGCAGAGGATGGTCATTATGGCCTTCAATCGATGCGTAAGGCTCGCATCATCTTGTGCCAAGGGAAAAGGGCGTTGGCTTCGGCGATCCGTTGTCTACCGGAGACTCCGAGGAAGGGAAGATAGTGTTGGCAAACGAGCAGTGATGTGCGGAAGCTTCATTGTGTTCTGCAACCCCTTCGGCGGGTCTTTGTCACAGAGAGAAGAGTTTGAGCATGCTTTGTCGTACAATGCAGGAGATCGTAGAATCTGATCTCTTTTACGGAGAGGAGATCCGCTTCGAGCCATCCAGCCTTCTGTGTCTTCCTCTTGAGGAGGCAAAGGTTTTGGTGGCACCTCGGGGATTCTGTGGTTGCTTGCCATGGCGGTGGCACGCCCTTGCCTTAGCATAATGATTTGAGGTATGAGTGCCAAGTTGGCTTTGGACTTTCCTTTGCCGGCCAGTGCTCACGAAGTTGGGCAAGATTGGGCTCAGCACCCATGCTGGGCGATCTGCGGGAAGATTAGGCTTACCCAAGGCAGCGTGAAATGGAGTTGCCGCAGAGTGTTTGAGATCTTCTTGCGTGTCCTGAGGCCTACGAACTTTGGTGTCGGCGAGATATTTCGGCTTTTCCAACCACGTGCATATTCACGAAGTTTTGTCTTTGCTCAGAAGGAAGGAAGAGCCTATTTGGAGATAAAGTACATAGTAGTGAAGCTTCAGGATGGGCTCTTGAGTGTACCACATTGCTGGAGCGGTGTCTCAGGCTTTGCATATCTTTTCTTTCAATTTCTCTTTGAGAAGGCTGTTTCTTCTTCTTTACTGGGAGAATCACCCCCGATCATGTCACTGGAACTCATATTCAAGGCATTCGAGAAACAGTAACATACATCGTACCGAGATGTGGACGTACGATGAGGACTTGGTTGGGAAAAGAGGCGGGAGAGAGAGCTGGAGCTCCCTGCTTGGCCCGATCTTCTTGGGCACTCGCTTTCGATGGAGTTTACAACGCTGTACATTGTTGTTCGAAAAGGGTTTCCAATGTATTAGCGTCCACGGGGACACTCCCACTTTACTTTTTCTATCGGATTATGGATCTCATCTAGTAACCCAAGCGAGTTGTCGGTGTGTGCCCATCTGGTATTGGTGGAAGAGTGCCCGATACTTGCTTTTGTCGGCATTAGGCTGCTTGGGATTCTTCGGTTTGTTGTTTTAAGCGAGGCTTGAGGAGGCCTTCTTTGACTGATCCTTCCGGCCATTTTTTACTTAGAGGCATATCCGGCTTGGTCGAGAGAGCGTAATATGGAAAGGTTTCTTCTTGGAGGAGTCGTTGGCTTTTTGCGGGGGAGGCTGGGTTTTTGTTGCTGTATTTGTTGTCCACTGGTGGATGTAGTTAGTGAAGTATCCTTTCCCTTCTTGCCGGGGCCGGTGCGAGAGATTGAATGCAGTTGTTGATACGTATGTAACGCTCATGAGAGGCTGTGACGGCTTGTCTTTGAGGGTCACTTCTCGGCTTGTGAGCCAGCATGAGTTGACCATAGCTCGAGAAGGATCCGGGAAGAAGTGATGGGCGATGAGAGTGTTACGATAGAGCGGTCTCAAGCGAGGACTTGGAAAGAATCCGCATTTGTTCGTCTTTGGAGAAGTGGCTCCATGATTTCGGATTAGTTTCAGCGGCTCCACCTTTTGTAGAACTCTCCAACACTTTACAAATACGCACTTTATGTTCGGTGGTAGATTAAGTCTTCACGACTTGTCTCCCATTCTAGGTTGGATCGGTGCAGCTCCGGGGAAGATATTCTTCTGATGCGATCCCGGAGGGCATGGCGATCTGCGAGGCTTGACCCTATATGAACCACGAAGTATCTTGAACTCTTGAGAGGAGATGTCTCACTTTGTGATAATGGTCGGCCATTCTATTGGAGGGATATCATCACCTGCATTTGCTCTCATGCCGAAACGTAAGTGTCAACATGTAGTAATACGAGGGTCGGTCCCGTCGAGATACGTCCATTTCGGCATTCCGAACTTGGCGAGGAGAGGTGTGAGCCATTCCGGATGCGTAGATACGGCGTGTTCTTTCTTCGAGCATTTGCTCTATGCTGGGCTTTCGAGTGTCCTTCATTTGTTCGAGCCGTCCGGGCCGGGGGTTGGATCCGATGGTGAGACTTTGAGGCTCGGTCTTAGTCTTTGCTATTAGAGAAGCGGTAATTGAAGGTGGAAGAGCTTGATATATGTGGATATATAGGGGCGCTTTTTGAGTTGTATCGGAATTTTGCCCGTGTGTTTTTCCCCAAGGTTTGTGTGTATAAGCTGACTGGGTTGAGTACACGGGAGGAAGCTTGGAGGATATTAGGATACATTTGAGATGAGGTCCAGTGCGGCTTATTTGGCATTTAGTTATATCACAAAAATGATGGGGGTAAGGCAGAACACGGAAAACAGGCCAGTATAGGATGGGGTGCGCTTGAGAGGTGGCAATATGAAGCCTCGGTACAATTTGTTTCCTTGATTTGAAGGATTCAGTAGTTTGACGGGGGAGGAACTGGTTAGAAGGGTTTGAAGAGCAGAGATCGGGGAGGATCATCTCTGATCTCGATATAGAATGAAAATATCACTTACGCGATTTGAGGGGATAGTTGCTATGCCCCGTTCATTCGAAGCGTAGCACGAAGTCTGCGGATCCTGCTTTCTGTTTCTTGTGAACCTCACAGGCCCGGATGGCTTCTTCCGGTATCATATGTCAGATTCTTAGTGTGGCGGGGTTTCGTTCCGTCAAGATTTCTCGTGAAGTCGACATATCGAGATGCATTTGAGAGGAAGTGAAGGAAGCAGAGGCAGAAGCTAGTACGATGTTGTTGTAGCACGGTGGCACTCTGTGAGCGGCGGCGGCCCAAAATTACTGAACCCACTCTGCGTCTGTTCGGCTGCCCGAGGAACGAAAGTTAGGACTAGGTTTCGAAAAGGGTATTTGGCTTAGGGTTTTGAAAGCTTGTGCAATGTGCGATTACCGCTTAACGCTTTACTTAAAACGTATTTTCTCGAAGTCTAATCAATCGGAAAAAGATTGCTCTTCTTTTTCGCAACTAACCTAAGGCTTGAATCGGTGGATCCCGGCACTACGTTTACTCCAGCCCCTCACATTTTCACTGTAAATCGTCTTCCGGGGACGGACAATCCGGCGAGGGTCCTATAAGGCAAGCGCGTTCCACCGACTTGAGGGAAAAGTGAACTTTAAGGCTAATTTGGTCAGTGTGCAAACTTTCAACGTATGTGACAGCGTGCGAGGTCACGGTCGAAGTCAACATCATTAAGTTAAGGCCGAGAAATTGTGCCGAAATTTGGCGTAAGCCTCTCTTGACTTCGCTTGCGCGAGGGGCCTTAGCTTTTAGAGTTAGCCAAGTTGTGGTGGCATGGTGCATACGTTGAGGGTTTGATGATGCGTGCGTCACATTGAGACACTTCGGGTATGTTTTTAGTGCGGTTGCGTCAAAGTCAAGGCTGAAAAGCTAAGACTTCGGGTCGAGAACTTGACCTTTGATCTCCCGACTTTTAAGTTTGACTTGTGAAGAGAGATCGGCGTAAGCGTACACTTAGGCTTTATAGGACACGAACTGGCCAAAAACCTGGCCATGGTCTTGGACGAAGTGTGACACAAAGAGTGCATGGATTATACGGGCTAGGATGGGTTTGCACATTTGGGATGACCCCTTGTCAGCGCCTTCAAGAAGGCCATAAATAGGAAGGCCAATCAAGCTGCCAATGAAGGCGGTCACCCCGGGTTGAGGGTTGTAGTGTGCAATGTAAGTGTATCGAGCGGCGAGCGACGGTGCGAAGTAGTGTGCGGTTACTACTTTTTTACAGCATTAAAATAGAGATTTTTAGAATGAGCCTTAAAGAATTTATGCGCGATTCAAAATATCCTGCTTTTACAAATCGGAAATATGAACAGGAAATGCGCGAACGTATGTTATGATTTTGAAAAGAGACTAATAAATGCAACATCTTTTTTTTTTTTTTGAAACGAGTCAATGTTTGAAAACACACACGCACACAAAAAGCGAGAGAAGGGTAAGCGACAGTTTGACCCCACGGGAATGTTTTTAGAAAGCGAAAGGTAGTTTTGAAAAACATGTTAAGTCCAGCCACGGGTAGTGGCCAGCGAAATTACCGGATCGCGCGCGAAACGCGGCGAGCGGCTTTCACTGACTTGGACCTCGGCCCGAAAGAGAAGAGAGTCGCCTACGCCGTTGTGTATTTTGAGCCCTAAACTTTAAAAAAGCTCTGGTTTTGAAAAAGGAGGTGCGTTTTGATTGGTAGCCAAAACTTAGGAAAATGCTTTGAAA